>VDFB02047230.1:25143988-25178683 GCA_007258455.2 Sequoia sempervirens | reverse complement strand
GCATATATATATACATATATCTTTGTGTGTGTGTGTCCATCTATGCATATGTTTTTTTACATATATGTATTTGTTTATATATGTGCATGTGTATATAAATGTAGACATATATACCTATGTATGTATATCTATATCTGCATATATATATGTGTGCATATATATATATATATATATGTATGTATATATGTGTGTGTGTGTGTGCATGCGCATAGTGTGTGTGTATAAACATGGCACAATGTGTTTTGCAGTTGATGTCAATTTTGCAAGTATCTATGTCAATTGTTTATTGATTGCAAAGTTACCTCAGTTGTACAAATAGATGTGTTGCTGCAAAGAACGTGAAGAATTATGCTCTAAAGTAGTTTGTGCATCCATAGATACTGTCACTGGCCATGTATAAAGAAAAAAAATTGGTAAATTGCAATGTCATTTGTTTTTTTGATGCTTAACAGTTGTAGCTAATACATTGCAATATATGTATGTGACCTTCTATTTGAACCTGTTTTGAAGTTGTGCATAGAAGAAGACAGTCAAATTGGGGAGGAATTTGCATCTATGACAATGTCAGTTGATCAGGAAGTAGAGATAATCATTGAGAAGTTCAGCTATTATGTGAGTAAGGTTTTAATTATTTCATCTTATATATTCACTTTTAAATATTCCTTGGACCGAATGAAGTATGGGCATTAAAGTTACAATAGACAATGCAGTGTCTTTTTCCATTTTTGCTTATATACTTTTCTTATGCTTTTTAGAAGATTATGGAAATGATCTTACAAATGCATAGTCTATTTAGTGAGACTTTGTAGCTTTCCCCAGTGCATGGATTCAGTAATAGATAATAATTCAGATTTATTTTTTATCATATTTCCATGATTTTTTTATGTTTCATATTTATTATGTGTTATGGACATGTGCTTGTTAGATGTTCTCTAGTAATGGTGATATGGTCTATGTGAAATACAGTAGTGACTATTCCAATTTATGTTTTAATCTTGGCTAGCTTTCAGATGGTGACCCCCAACTATATTTTGTCTGCTGGCATGAATCTAGGCATTTATGTTGCTTCTTCAAATGTTCAAAAATTGCATCTCAAAAAGTTAGCTACAAATACAAAGATCAAAATCCTATTTGTTTTAGGTAATTTTTGAATTTTTTAGCTACATTTGCTAATTGTCTTATAGTAGCAAGCTATTGCTTCTATTATGAAGACACCTATCAATCTTAATAGTAAATAAAATCTATGTATGTGTGCATTCCAATTTCCAATGGGACATGTCAACTACTATGAACAATGCAATTTATCCACCAGCGATGTACATAGTCATTTTTTCAATATGTGTATGGTGTCCATGGATCAAGAAATGGATAGAGCACTGGATTTATCTTCAACAAGTGGACATGTTTCTATCCAATTCAGTTTTAAACTGAACAAGAAAGAATAATCCATAAATGCACTGACATAAACAACCTGAGCAAATGAAAAATCAATACAAATAATACATTGGTTGAGAAACTTAGAACTTCAAAGCCAATAACTATTTCAAATACGAGCTATTATCATTTTCATCAAATAGATTGAATTGCAGATAGCCACTTCTTTTCTTAATTATGGCTAGCAAAGAAATTTACATTAATGAAATACGGTGTTAAGTCTTTAACAAGCAACAACACATAGAAGCAGCCCATGATTGCAAAGTACCAAAGTTGTGTTGTGATGAGATGAAGTCAAATAAACTCTATATATATAGTAACTATGTATTATTATATTTAGTGGAATTGCACAAAAATATATATAGATGTACATATATGTAGACAGATAGACATAAATATATATACACGTAAACATATGTAGAATGCATTTATGGATAATGGATATATATGTCTATATGCATTTTATATGTATATCTATATTATCCATGATACACATGCATGTTGATGTATATATAAATAATATGTAGACATATACATAATTAGCATTTTATCTATAGAAGCCATTTTTTTTTATTTGATAAAAAAGGAAGGACATTGTCCCATAAAATGCAAGTGTAAAAAAACTATAAAATGACACTGTAAAAGACATAAAAATTGACAATTGTAAATCGTTTGAACAGATACAAATTCAATAGTTTTAGACCTGGACAATATCCAATTACTTAGACTTAATTTATATTTTCATTTAACAAATTCAAAGGCAATTGCAATGCATGTGCTGAGAGAATGCATACAACAAGAAACAATAGACATTAGCTGATAAAATATAGAGGAGTGGGAAAACTATAAAATGGCACTATAAAAGTCATGTGAAGTTAGAAATGCCTTGTTTTGCAGTTTCCCTATAGTAGACATAGATTTAATGATTTTTACATCCAGACATTTTCCAATTACTTAGACCTAATTTTCATTTTCCTTTAATAAATTCAAGTGCAGTAGCATTGCATGCGTGCAGGGGAAATATTATTTCCATACTTGATCATGAACAATAAACTTTTATGTGAAGACTTTGTGAAGAAGAATGCATGATAAGACACGAGTATATCAACAAACTCATAAAATATTTCCAATGGAAAAGCTCACTAGAATAATTATTATTGTTAAAAAAATCAAGAGAATGAGAAAAGCAGGAGGAAAATACCACCAGCCAGAATGAAAATGAAGTCAAATGAACTTTGTATGAACACTTGTATTAATAAAGTGTTTGTATCAAAGCCAAGGTAAATATGCTCAAAAAAGTAGTGTGTATGAGAAATATGATATCTGATATATTACAATGAATAATGTAATGTATAATTTATGGGAATCCAAATAGTTTTATGTACAAAGAATCAGTCAAGTTGATGTGTGTAGAAATAATAATTTCATTGTGGTTATAGGTGCATGAATATCAACCGACACCAACAAAGTCTCCTTATCAAACTTTACTGATATAGGTAATTGCATAGAGAGATTAAAAGTAGCAATTAGGTTATGCAAGTAATAGTTGAAAGCATAAAACATGTAAATATTAGGAAGAGAAATTGTTTAATATAGAAGAAATCCAAAATCAATAAATTGTTACAAATGTCCTTTTGAGTGCTTTTGAGGGAGCAACAAGGATAAGAGTTTGAAACCTAAATTCATTGATGATCCATCATATGCTTTGTTAGTTGTTGATAGAAAATAAGAAAACATTGATGAATTATGGTGTTAAGTCTACAGCTGAAGAGGAGACGCCTTGTAAAGGCAGTCAAAGAGGGAAGAGAAAGGAAAAACTAGAGCACAACAGTGTAAATGATGTTAGAAATTACAAATGACTTGTTTCTTGTTTTGAACATGATAGAAATAAGATTTGGTAGGAGACACAATTTTGATATTGATCAGTTTTCCTGGGTAGATGAAAAAACAATGCAAAGAATAGTACTAACAAATCACTTGTTTTTGGATTTGAATATGATATGTATAAACCTTCTCAATAGACATGGATTTTGTACACATATCAAATTACAATCATCTCTTTCTTTGTTTTGAAGATGGAATACGTAGATCTTGTCAATAGACAGAGATGTTTGTCTCAACAAACAATCTGAGCAAGTGAGTAAGCAACACCCAAATGATAGTGCAACAACTTTTTCCCAAGTTTCCCTGTTTGAGAGCCAATGTAAGGAAATGAATAAACACTGCAAGTCATTGAAGTTTTATAGCAAAATTCATTGACGAGAATCACATTCCATTCTATTGATATCAAATAGAATTGGCACACTTTATATGCATAAGCCCATTATTAGAATGCTATGCATGCACAGAAAGAGCAAGTGCAAGAGGGCAGCCATATCAAAGCCCTCTCAATAGACACAAAATTAATAATTTTACGCCCAAATATTTTCCAATTGATTGGACCTAATTTTCATTTTCATTTTGTGAATTGAAATGCAGTTGCAATGCATACGTCAAGAGAAAATATTTCTTCCATTATTAATGATAAAATTTTCAATCTTTCAAATATCTTTGTTTAGTATTTTTAGTCCCAGCCTTTATAAGGCGAGGGACTAATGTTATCACCTCAATTTTTCATATTAAAATTGTACTTGGGGAATGGCGTCAGAAAAATAAAGATATGGCTTTGGTGATGTTTGGGGGAATATTTAGAAAAAGTGAATTTTCTTTCATGTTCTTGCAATTTTGTGATTGGCAGGTGTAATTTTCCTCGTAGTTTTGGCATTTTCTATTTTTTTTTAATAAAAATAATTATTGTAGGGAGCTTTGCTATTGGAAATATTTCATATGTTTGTTTGTATAGTCGTGTCTTGCCATAGACTCTTCATGGGGATGTGTGGCATCTTCGACAGTAAATTTGCATTTACTATTTGTGTCTTCTCTTTTATTTTGCAAAGACTAAAGTGTAGTTGTCATTAGTGGGTTATGGTGTGAAGGTTTAAGTCTGTCGAGCAAATTGTTATTCGTGTTGTTTGCTCATTTGCTTAGGTTGTTTGATGAGGCTGAAGTTTGTGTCTGTTGGGAGGGTTTTCATCCACTGTATTGGAAGCGAGAAAGGTGTTCTTGGTGCTGGAAAAATAAAGATATGGTTTTGGTGATATTATGGGGAATATTTAGAAAAAGTGACTTTTTTTTCATTCTTGCAATTTTGTGATTGGTAGGTGTAATTTTCCTCGTGGTTTTGGCATTTTCTAAATTTTTTAAATAATAATAATTATTTTAGCAAGCTTTTCTATTGGAAATATTTCATGAGTTTGTTTGTATAGTCGTGTCTTGGCATGGACTCTTCTTGGGGACACGTGGCATCTCGAGTAGTACATTTGCATTTACTATTTGTGTCTTCTCATTTATTGTGAGCAGATTGAAGTGCACCCGTCATTACTGGGTTATGGTGTGAAGTTTTAAGTCTGTTTAGCAACATGGTATTTGTATTGTTTGTTCATTTGCTCAAGTTGTTTGATGAGGCTGAAATTTGTGTCTGTTGAGAGGGTTTTCGTCTATGGTGTTGGGAGTGAGAAATGCGGAATTTGTAAGATACTCTATCTTTTACGCTTTTATTTTTTCATTTGTCTGTTGCCTAATACAAATGTGTAAAAAACTACAAAATGACATTGTAAAGACATATGAGCTTACAAATGCCTTGTCTTTCGCTCCCAATACAATACACATATACCCTCTAGATAGACATAGACTTAATCATTTTACACCCAGACATTTTCCAATTAGTTAGATCTAATTTTCATTTTCATCAAATAAATTCAAGTGTAGTTGCAGTGCATGCATGCCGAGGAAATATTGCTTTCAATCTTAATCATGACAAGCACACTATCGTGCTGAGTCCTTCACTCATTTTGGAATTGAAAAACAAAGCATTTGTAAGTTCCTATATCTTTTACAGTGTCGTTTTATAGTTTTTTGCATCTCTGCATTTTATGGTTAATTTCTATTGTGTGCACCCATGCATTGCAACTGCACTTGAATTTATTAAACAACAATGAAAATTAGGTCCAAGTAATTGGAATATATCTTGGTATAAAATCATTGTATCTATGTGTACATGTGTATGTATATATATATATATATTCTTGTATACATGTGTGTGTGTATATATATATATATGTGCATATGTATATGTGTATATGCATATGTATATGTATGTGCATGTAACTATGTGTGTATATATATGTATATATATGCCTCTATGTTTGTATATATGCATATGTATATGTTTGTATGCATATATATATGTATGTTTGTATGCAATATATATATATATGCATATAGCTATGTGTATATATATTTATGTATGTGTATATATATGGGTATATGTGCATATATGTTTGTGCATGCTCTATACATTTTGTATATACCTAGGTCTGATTTTATGGGTTAATTCTTTCTTTTTGCACACATACATTGTAATTGCACTTGAATTTAGTAAATAACAATGAAAATTAGGTCCAATTAATTGTAAAATATCTGGGTATAGAATCATTGTATCTATATGTACATATATATCTATACATATGTATATGTATGTCTGTATATTTGTATATAGCAATGCAAATAACACTTTGGTTGACATAATTTAAACTTCAAGCCCAAGAAATACTTCAAATACGAACAATTCTCATTTTCATGCAATATATTGAAGTGCAACTAGCTGCTTCCATTCTCAGTCATGGGTAGCAAAGAAATCCACATTAATGAATTACGGTGTTAAGTATTTAACTCAAGAACAGACAACAACCCATAAAAGCAAGCCATGATTGCAAAGGACCGAACAACAAATGCTAACTCATATTTACACTCACAGAAACAAACTGAGCAAATGGTAAACAACAAAAATAATACTTTTCTCAACAAAATTAAAACTTCAAAATCAAGAAATATTCAAAACATGAACTATTCTCATCTTCATCGAATAAATTGAAATGCAACTAAGTATTTAACTCAGCAACAGACACTAACCCATAAAGAATAGCGAAGAATAGACATAAAAACACAAAATTCAAACAACAACAAACGATAGACATTGACCCATAAAATGCAAATATGTAAACCACTATAAAATGACACTTTAAAAGACTATAAACCCTTTCAACAGACACAGATTTAATGATTTTATTCCCAGACATTTTTCACTTACTTACACCTAATTTTCATTTTCACTTAATAAATTCAAGTGCAGTTGTAATGCATGAGTGCACCTAGTAGAATTAACCATAAAATGCATAGATGCAAATAACTATAAAACAACCTTGTATATATATGCCTCTATGTTTCTACATGTGCATATGTATATGTGTATATGCATATATATATATATATATATGTATGTTTGTATGCGCATATATATATGTATGTATGTATGTATTTTCATGTACCTATGTGTGCATATATATGTATATACATGTACATATATGTCTGTGTGTGTGCTCTACATTTTGCACATACCCAGGTTTGATTTTCATTTACTATGGATAGATTCAAGAACGATTGTCATAAATGCATTATGTTGTTGAGTTTTCACTTTTTATAAATATTTCCCACAACATCTGCAAAACTATATCTTTATTTTCTTCATGCTATCCTCGAAGTACACATAACAAAGTTACAAAATAAAGATGCATCCATAAAGAACACTGATTGATAGGAAACAATAGAGATTAAAGCATTGCCATACTGTACATAATAATTCAGACAGTGAAATCTGTGCCTGTTGAGAGGGTTTGCATCTACTGTATTGGAAGCAAAAAATAAGGAATTTGTAAGTTCCTATGTCTTTTAAAATGTAGTTTTATAGTTTTTTACATCTCTGTATTTTATGGTTAATGTCTATTGTTTCTTGATGTCTTCATGCTGTGGGTTATTCTCTACTCTTCCCGACCTTTGAATGTTTTATGGATCAATCTCTATTCTTGACTAGAAGACTTAACATCATAATTCATTAATGCCATCTCCTGTGCTGAGCATGATAAAGACATGTATCAAATGAGACTGAAAATTAGCTCTAAGTAATTACAAAATTTCAGGATATAAAATCATTAAATCTATGTCTGTTGAAAGGATTTATGTCTATTGTATGGGGAGAGAAAGACAAAGCATTTGTAAGTTCGTATGTATTTTACAACATTGCTCTATAGTTTTTTTACATCCTTTCATTCTATGGTTTAATGTGTATTATTTGTTGTTTTCTGCATTTTGTGTGTTAATGTCTACTCTCCACTATCCTTGACTGTTTTCATTTCCTAGACTCTGTTGTTGAGTTGTAGTTGGCATTAATCGATCCCTCTACTAGGTTTTAAGACTGTTGAGCAAAGCATTACTTGCATTGCCTAATCATCTTGAAAAATTATTCCTTGACAATAAAACCCGTCAAAAAAGTAGACATTTGTAATCTCACATTTCTTTTACATTATATTTTTGGTGTTGTCCAATCATTTGCTCAGATTGTTTGATGAGAGTGAAATATGCTTCCATTGTTAATCATGACTAGCACACTATCTTGTTCAGTCTTTAAGTAAACAAGAAAGGGTAACCCATAAATACACTGACACGAACAATCTAAGCAAATAAAGAAACAATGAAAGTACTCAAAAATAGGAAATAGTGGATATTAGCCCATAAAATGTAGAAATACAAAAAATCTATGCAAAAGAAGATATAAGAACTTACAATTGGCTTGTTCTTTGCTTTCAATATGATAGGCATAAATTGTTCCAACAGACAAATATTTTATGTTTACAATGATTAAAATCATTTTTGCAATGGTCTAATTTTTGTTGTTGCTTATCATTCAACTCCCTTATTGATTCATCCAACACTTTGTGGTTTTGTCATTGGCTTTGGATATATTGCTCATTGTTTTGTATTTACCAAATGCAAATTAATTGTCTACTGAAGGAACAATGATACACATTGAAGGATGTCTAGCCGTTGAAGATATCTCTGGTTTGTGATGGATCATTCAATACATTTGCATGGGGCATATGATTTGACCAAATGAATAAACAATGCAAACAATAATTTTCTTGACAGATTTAAAACTTCGCAACATGGGCTACTAAAGATGTGTGCATGTTGATCTAGTTACAAGCACCAAAACATTCTTTTAGCAGCCAATACCCAACAACAAAAAATTTAGTGCACAGACCAATACACATCAGTGCACGTAAAATATTATACAAAATCAAGACCAATGTAAGCAACTTCCAATGAGAAAATTTTAAAAAATGCCAAAGTTCACTATGCATAAAATAATCCCACAAAATATAGCAAAAGTCTCATCTTTGCATGGTAGAATGCAATAGGCTTATGTTTTTCTAATGTTTTTGTTCCTAAACAAATGTTCAATCCAAATGTTTTGGTTGATAAGCGGCATTGTTCATAATAGTTGACCATTGGAAATTGGAGTGCATTATGATACACATTTTCTATTTATGATTAAGATTGATAGGTGCCTTGTTTTTTTCCCCAAGTGGCAATTGAAACTCAGATCATTTGTGATGTATATGACTAGATAAAATATCAAATTCATGGTGTGCTATGGTGCACACTAGTAGGTTCAACATGTTCTTTAATTGTATTCTATATTAACACAACCTATTATTCTTGCAAGATATTTTTTTTGGTTGGATATAGAAAATGTACTACATTGCAGTTATCTTTTTCTTGTGTTGTTTGCAGCTATATTGTTTTTGCACTATAGGCTTGTCTTGCTTTGTGCTTTATGCCTTATTATTATGTTATGCTTCTATATTATTGGAATTTCAATTAAGAAACACATTTTAGTTGGTATTTTCATATTTCAATGAATATTTCACTTTTATTTCAATTTATATGTAAAAGCATTTGATCGTTTGCTTCCAACCATTGGTCATAGATTTTATTTCGCTACAAAAACAACTACAAAAAAGAGAAAAAATTTAGCAAGGTGCCATATATTTTGTCCTTTGACATGTATTCTATCAATATGGTCACATAAAATTTTGTTAAAAGACACAAGTTATTACAAGAGCCAATTGTGGTGGGAACTTGTAAAGCAACTGCAAATGCATTTTTGACACAATTGATGGAGCTCTGCATTTTTGCACATTGTTTTTAATAGGAATTGTTTGATTGGAAGTGTGGTGATTGGCTGCTTGATAGAATACATGTTTTCCTTAATTGCCATTATACGTTTTAGTAGCTATGCAATGGCTTCATGGATCATTACTTAAATTCTCTTCATATTCATTATCGTATAGCTTGAAGGCTTTGCAATTCTGGCTTGCCCTCGACAATGCTGATGAGTTTGCATGATTTGGTCGACTAGAACTATGTATCTATGAAGAATAGGGTCTCTAGTGCAAAAATCAAAACTAGTCGAGAAACTAGGCTTTTGGATTACAAAACTTGCCTAGAATGGATAGCATATTGACAAAAGATTGCAATATGCATTTGTGCTTTGGTAAACAGAACAAAGTATTTGCATTTGAAGAATGTCGCATGTAATACTATCATATCAATTCCTTTGCACAATAAAACTATTGTTGATTGTGACTATAAAATCACACTAGGAAATCCACCTACACTTGCATACAAAACAAAAATAATAACTACATTAGAATGCTTCGATTGATGTTTCCATGCAAAAATGATATCACGACAATTAAAAAAGGCATTGTCGACAAGCTTGAACTTTGTAATAGTGTCAACAAATTCTACTTGACCACTCTCCTTACCATTTTGAATTTTTTTGCCAAGCTTCAATTTTTTACCCAAGCAACTACTAACAAAATCAGGTCCCATCAGCCACACTGTGCTGAAAAGCTCTTCGATGTTATTCTAGAAAAGAGTCCCTGCGAGTATAATGCATCATTTTCAATTAAACCCTTTGCAAGAATTACATATCTTTGATCGGCTACTTGGAGAAAAACTGCTCCTCGAGAGCAAAGCTCTATCCGCACTCGATGAAGGCTGCTAAGCTTGAACTAGTGGGTGAGTGATGTGGAGTTTATGCAAAAGCAATAATTCAAAACTACACATTATATTGTCAAGAACTCTTTTATAGGGTAAATCCAAAGTGCTTTTCAACATATCATATTCGACAAGACCAAATTTTCTCATCTCCTTCCTAGATATTTTTTTTTGAAGCTATACTGAGCACCTGCTAAAGTTATGGCTATGGTGAGTAGCTACAAACTCGTAGAGTCCTTCATGGATGGAATTGGAGATAAAATTCATGATGCAAAGAATAGTGGAAAAGTCCAATTTGTTGAGACTTTTGCAAAGCTTATGTTAATGACTCATGCTTTTGTTCATTGTTATGACGAGAAGGTTCTTAACAAGCTTCCTACAATAAAATGTTTTACTATCATTTTGAGACCATCTTCTATACAGTAGAATATTTATCAACATGACCTTCTCCACATTGCTTTATCATATGTGGGAGGAATTGAATCACTATATCTGATGCAAAAGCTCCAAGAATGAAACTTCAAACTACAAAAAAAGCAAAAAAGCAAAATGCAATGCCTTATGGATTTTGCACAATACAAATAAGAACACACCCTTTTGCTTTTGTGTGCAATTTTTTTTTTCATATGCACAAACTATAAACTAATATCATGGTATGCTTCAAGCTATTGTCCTTTTCTCACAACAAGCCAAACATAATCTATTCAACTACATTGGCTTTGTAGATGGAATATAGAATTGCTATACTGCAACATACTTCCATGCCTTTGCAACTACTTGGAGAATAATAGGTGCAATGCAAACAAAACAAAATTCTTCAACAAAATATCTAGAATCAATAACAATTGAGCTATTGTATATACATATTACTATACACACCTTCAAATTGTACTTGATATCAAAACCACATTTTCATGATGTACCTAGTTATATACAAACCGCTATTATCCTATTGCCACCTAATCCAAATTGCATATTTCCTACAAAACTTTAACATTCGCATCGTAGAATCCATAAGGATAGAAGCAATTATTTTCATTTGGTAGTTGTATCATGTTAGCGAGCAAAGGCACAAGTGATTTTAAACTTGAACTTTGCAACAGTGTCATCAAATTCTACTTTCCCACTCTCTTTACCATATTGACTTTTTCCCATGCTTTGATTTTTAACCCAAGCAACAATTGACACAATTAGGTCTCATCAAATACAGTGTCTTGAAAAGCTCTTTGAAGTTATTCCAGAAAAGAATTCTTGATAGTGTAATGTGTCACTTTGAATTAGGTACTTTGCATGAATTTCATATCTTTGATCGACTACTTGGAAGGAAAAATGCTTTTGGAAAGCACAAGCCAACACATTCTTGATCAAGATCAATGAGCTCAACATAGCAGATCAATGATATGGAGTTTATGCAAAACCGATAACTCAAATATGCACATTATATTTTGAACAACTCTTTTCTAGAGTAAATTCAAAGTGCTTTTCAACATATCATATCTGGTGAGACCAAATTTTTCCATTTATTTCCTAGGTCAAAATGCAAAAACCCAGCCCAAAATTTTAGTGAGTATAAAAGCATTTTTGGGTCAATTGTTGTTCAAACTATCTATGTCTCTAATAAGAATGATTACTATTTGATTGTAGTGCTTATCCAGATCTTCACTTTGTTACTATTTCGAGACAATAGTATCAACCATATTTTGGGACATATCTTGCATAGCTATCCTCTTGCAAATGAGTTCATAGTCGTTCCTGAGTAGGTATGCTACTATGTAGAGCATCACTAAAGCATTGCAAAGCATAAATTTCTTTATTGGAACTAGATTGGAAAATCAAAATTTTTATTTATCATTGAACTAGGTTGTAGCTAAATCATATGATATTTTTTTTCTGCATCTGAAGTTTCTAAATTGATCATTACAGATTACAAATTTGTTGCAATTTCATCCAACATATATCTTAGTAGTTCCCAGGATGTACCCTAGCATCTAGAGCATTTGCAAATAAGTGGATACCTGGCATTTGACATTAACAAACTTCAAAATCATATGAGATCTTAATAATGTTTTTTCCCTCTATGTTTTAAGATAGGCTTGACATAAATATCTCATTGCATATGCTTGCTAGAACAATTGGAAAATGCAATCTGCATTTACTACACAATAGAAAATTCGTCAGTCGCTTGACAAGCAGGATGAAAAGAGGCAAGTATAATATCCTACTTATGTCACACGCAGGTTTTCTCTTCATATGTTTAACTATCAATCTACTTCTACTCATTTTTCAGTTTGCAATGTGCATATTGGAAACAAATACCACAAAGCCATCAAGCATTATCCACATATGCACAAAATAGTCAACTTTACCATTTGAGGGAAATGATATGGTCATTTATGTTTCTGCTATTATGAAAATTGCTGGAAAACCAACAAAAGCAACAATCATGCATGATGATTTGGTTGACAGCCATAGTCAAATGACAATAACTGTAAACAACAACAACAAACTATTTGACAGATTTCTACCATTGTTATCACCTCATCAAAGTGTCTTTTATACAAATTTTGTCATTGGGAAAAAAAACACAATATGAAAGAGGCAATGCTGATTATCCCCCTTCTTCTAATTGCTAAAAGCACTATTGAGCACATTGACAAAGTCATTTGTAAGTTCCTAAACTTTTTATGGTGTCAGTTTTTGCATAATTTATTCGCTCATTCAAACTGTTTCATAACAGTGAAATTTGTGTCTCGTAACAAGATTTATGTCTACATGTTGATAGCAAAAAAAAAATCAATTATAGCTGGGTATATAATTTATGTTATGTTATAGTACTTTGCAGCTTTGCATTTTATATATTAATGTAAACTATTCACTGTTCTTTACATTCATAACTGCCCATCCTTCGATGATTGCAGGTGCCCTAAATTGCAGATGTCTTTGATGACTAATGCTATCAAGCTTAAAGTTTGTTGAGCAAAGGATAGTTGCAATTGTTCTTACCAAATGAACGAACAACACAAATAATACTTTGGTTGACAGGCTTAAAGTCACAAAGTCAAGAAATATTCCATATACGAACAATTCTCATTTTTATCAAATAGGTTGAACTACAAGTAGCTATTTCCAATCTTAATCATGGTTAGTAGACAAATTGACATTGAAGTTTAAGGTCTGCTAACCAAAGTATTATTTACATTGTTTGCACATTGGCTCAGTTTGTTTGATGAGGCTGGAATATGTGTCTCTTGAGAGGATTTACATCTACTATGTAGCAAACAACAAAAACCAGAATTTGTAAGTTCCTTTTGACTCTATCATTTGTTGCATTACTTATACTCTTGATTACATTATCTAAGGGAAGTTGAATCTGTGTCTATTGGCAGTGTTTATGTCTATTGTTCTCAAAATGAAGAACAAGGCACTTGTAAGTTGTTATAACCTTTATACTGTTGTTTTATACTTGTTAATATCTCTGCATTGCATCTGCTCGTTCCTATTGCTTTTTGCTTCATTCATTTTATAATCTAATGTATATTCTTCACTGTCTTTGAATGTTTTTATGATTCACTCTTTGTTATTGAATTAAATACTAAATATTATGATTCATTAATGACACCGTCTTTGCTGCCCACGATTAAGGTTGGAACTAATATTGTCTCTCAATACATAGAGACAAAAAGAATTATAAATTTTTTTTGTAAAAGATATAGGAACTTACAAACGCGTGCAACTAGGTATTTCCATTCTTAATCATGGAAAACAAAGAAATAGACATTAATGAATTATGGTGTTTAGTATTTAACTCAACAGATACTAACCCACAAGCAACTAGCACTAGCGAAGAATAGACATTAACACACAAAATGCAAACAACAATGAACACTAGACATTAACCCATTAAATGCAAACATGTAAACCACTATAAAACGACACTGTAAAAGACAACAGCTTACAAATGCCTCGTTTCAACAACCACAGATTCCTATGGCTTCCTAATAATCTTTCACATACTTGTCCTTTTCCATCCATTCTCACTGCCAATGCATAGCATCATAATGACACCCTTATGCATATATAGTAAATCATTTTCATTCTTTCTCAATATGTTGTAATGCAATAGCCATTTTAATGTGTTATGGTATAGAGTTTTAACTTTCTTGAGCAAAGATGAATTGCAATGCTTACACTTTCCGGTCAACAAAGAAAGAGTCAACTGTACAATGTGGTGGTTTATATTGGAAATGGCTCATGTATTTTTGAACTTCTTTGATATGGTTGTGCTCTTGCACTTGCTCTTGCTATACATACTTATCACCCTCATAGTCGACCTATAAATATATAGCTTGTCATTTTTGTTTAATGTCAATAGAATCTAATGCAACTGTCATTAATGGCTTATGGTATAAAGTTCACTAATTTTCAATTTATATTCAATTGAATACAATGGCTCACAAGCATTACATCTCTTTCTACTGACACAACCTATATCCATCATAGTTGAGAATGGGGGGGAATTGGAAAGAAGTTGATTTGCTTTGTCTTCCTTCCTAGACGGATTTCCAAACAGCCTAATGAGCTTTGATAGAGATACATGCTTTGACAAACAACATTGTGATGTACCAACAACTGGCTTCTTGCATGTGGCGGCTCGATCTTTGTTCGTAAAAGCAATTGTTTTCACTCAATTATCAATGTCTATTCTTCCCTCTAGCCTGTTATTCAAATTCACTCAAGATCGTTGCGTCCACATGTAATAGCTGCATTATCCATTGTACTTCCCATTGCTCTCTTCTGATATATGCATAATAAGTGATCCAATTCTTTCATTCTTCATGTACTCATTGGCTCAGCCACTTTGCATCTATCATATTTGAAACAAAAAGCGAGAGATTTGTAAGTTCCTATATCTTTTACATTGTCTTTTTTGGTGTTGCTTACTCAGTGACTTGCATTGTTCGATGAAAAAGACATCTATGTCTATTGATAGGATCTATGTCTCCCATCTTTGAAACACCTGTCCTTGTTGCCTTCTCACAAGCATTTGAGAGGACATTTGTAAGTTTCTTTTCATCTTGTCTCTCTTTAATATTTAACAATTTCTCTTTCTAATATTTTCATTTTTTGTGTTTTTAACAATTTCTTGCATGAACTAATTAGTACTTTTAATCTTTGGATGTAGTCACCTGAATCATTGAAATTTCAAAAAATGTCTCAGTTGGTGGTCATTGATATACATGCAACTATAGTCATAATGAAATTGTCATTTCCATATGCATCAAATTGATTGATTCTATGTACATACGATTATTTGGATTTTAATAAATTATATATCTCATAATTCATTGTAATCTATCAAATACCATGTTTGAGAGGATCTATGTTTATTGACAGGATCTATGTTTCATATCTTTGAAAAACCTGTCCTTGTTGCCTTCTCACAAGCATTTGAAAGGAAATTTGCAAGTTTCTTTTCATCTTGTCTCTCTTTAATATTTAACAATTTCTCTTTCTAATATTTTCACTCTTTGTGATTTTAACAATTTCTTGCATGAACTAATTAGTACTTTTAATCTCTGGATGCAGTCACCTGAATCAATGAAGTTTCAAAAAATGTCTCAGTTGGTGATCATTGATATACATGCAGCTATAGTCACAATGAAATTGTCATTTCCATATGCATCAAATTAACTGATTCTATGTACATAACACTATTTGGATTTCTATAAATTATATATCTCATAATTCATTGTAATCTATCAAATACCATGTTTTTGATTTTGGCAACTTGATCAAGGATATTTATCCTGGTTTGGATAAGACTTATTGAACAAAACTTATATCAACACAAATATTTTTTAAATAGCTATTTATATAAACATTATCTGATTTCATCTCATTTCAATGCAACATCGCATTTTGCTACACTCATGTATCATTTGTTTCATTGCTTTCCTTAAGCACTTTTCATTATGTCTTCATAAAGACTTGACATGATAGCACGTGTTGATCATGATTAAGAATGGAAGTAAAATTTCCCTTGCGCACATGCAATGCAACTGTACTTCAATTTATTACATGAAAATGAAAATTAGTTATGGGTAATTGGAAAATGTCCTGATGTAAAAATTGTTAAATCTATGTCTAATGTTTTGTAAGTGTAAAAGGAGGAATTTCTAACATCATATGGCTTTTATAGTACCGTTTTATACTTTTCCCACTCCTTTGTATTTAATTGATGAATGTATATTGTTTGTTTTCGTATGCATTTTCTGTGCACATACGTTCCAATTTCCTTTGAATTTATTAAATGAAAACCTAAATTGGATCTGAGTAATTGGGAAATGTTTAGGATCATAAATTGTTTTCCAACTGCATGATTAAATATGACTAACCAAGAACAAAAAAATTAACAGGATGAATCATATATCTAACACAAAAATTTCTATACTCAACATTCACATTCCAAACACAAATTGAAAATGATCGATCAAGACATTGTTGCGATATATATGCATCAATGCATATACACACACATACACACACACACACCCTATATTATTCTATAGCTACTCCCACTATCCCAAAAGATAGATAATGTACACACCTCCTGATGTTTAAAGATCATAGATTGTTTGCCAGCTGCATGATTAAATATGACTATTCAAGACATAAAATTTACAAGGTGAACCATACAACTTAGCCGAAGATTTTCCTATTCAATGTTCACATTTGAAAGACAAATTGAAAATGATCATTTGGCTGTACAACACAAGAGATGCATAACCAAGATCTACACTAACAAAAATTTTGTCTGATCATTATCTTTTGTTGCAGACAAATTGACAATGACCATCTTGTTTCCACATTGTCAATACAATAGGTTATGTCTCTTTTCTTCCTATGTGCTTTTGCATTGGAAATTTCAATCAAACATTGAGAATATATTCTCTTGCCATAGATATGCCTACCTACCCCTGTTTTGATTTGCATATTGTAACCCATCTATGTGTCAATGCATATATCTATGTATATGTATGTACAAATATATATACACAACCCCCTCAAAAGCCATTGATTTCGCCCTCTACAAGCAATCTGAGCAAATCACAAGACAAGCCAAAAATGAAAATGTAGAACATATAGGAACTTACAAATGCCAATTCTATTGCCTCAGACACAATAGATATAGCCCATCTCAATAGACACAGATTACAACAATACCAAAGAAGATGGCCAACTAGATATGCATATATAGAAACATATTATAAATATATGTGTATACTTATATATATGTATATGTAAATACATATACATACATACATACATACATATATATATACATATGTATATGTATATATATGTGTGTGTCTATATATATATACATATGTATATGTGTGTATACATACATACATACATACGTATATATACATATATATATATATATATCTTTTGCTTGACACATTCAAATTTGAACAACATAATGCATTGATAGCAACCGCATTTCAAACTACTTTAGAACAAATTAAAATCATATCAAAATAGATGCAAAATGGAAAACACATACATGTATATAAACACATATATATACGTACATAAACGTACAAAAATTGTTTCAAACAATGAAAAATGGCCATACCTTACAATGTTTGAAGACCATAAATTGTTTGTCAACTATATCCAAAAATTTCAGTGATTGAAACATTGAACTTACCCAAATTCTGAATGACTAGTCAACATTACATTACATTGTCTCGAGCCTGTTTGGCATTGTACACACAACTAATATCACAACTATTCAACATTATATAAACAACTACTATCACAAGTACTCGAGCAATTTCACAAACCTTAGTTTTCCTATCCGCAGGGACTCTAGCTCTTTCAAAGCTCTTGTTTTCAATAACATTTTTCAACTTCGACGTCATTAAATTTACTCATTTTATAATGATATTTGAAAAAAATACTATCACAATGTCACATATCTTCTTAACTTTCTAATCATATATTTTTTCCTATTTAAAATACATTAACATATTTTTATTTTTATTTTCTTTTGCTAATGCCCAAATACGTATTGATTTTCCTTTATAAATTTTGATTTGCTGATCAAAATGAAAAAAATTATAAGATTGCTCTACGTTTTTTTCTTTACACATTAGTATATATATATTTTTAATTATTTTTGTTCTAAGCTATGTTATGTGTTTTTAGTGATTCCATCAAATATACGCCATGTCGAAAGTAAACTCGAAAGGCCCCACAGACCTGACGTCACCTGTGACCCCGTCACTCCTGCAAATTTGGGCGGATCCCCAAAAATTTAAATTGGAAATTTCGAACCAACTTTGAAATTTAGAAAACTTTGCTTCTCCCTCCATCGTTTAAACTCCATTTTCACGCCTCTCCCTCCTCACTTGAAATCTCAAATTCCCAAAACCCGCCCCGCCAATGTCATTCAATCTGTGCTTACAAATACATCTCACACTTCACACCCATTCCGCGCATTTCTGCAATTCTTTTCCCACTTGTTCTTCAAACACATTGCAGAGTGGAAATGGAGTTGCAGGTCGATCTGCTTCTTCCAGCCAGGCCCCAGCTTGTGGGTTTTTCAATGGCAGAAGACCAACACAAGGAGAACTCTCCTCCAGTTTTAGCAGCCAGATCGTCCACAACATTTCCTGCAAGACATTGTAGAAAGAGGCAGCCTCTGCAAGAAATTACCCACCTGTTTGCTTCCAATACCAATGCCCAATCCATCCATAGTGTAAGTATCCTCCATTTTGTACTTGTCTTTGTTGGGTTTTCTGTGCTATGTTGGTTGAACACTTTGGCTGATGAACTTTCTGTCTTTTTTTTCCAGGGAAGAAGAATATTCTCTGTAGTAGAGATGAGGGGGCTGGTAGAGCAGACATCAGGTGTTGGAAACAAGAAGAGAAAATTCACAAATCTGTCACATGACAGCAATATTAGTAGTTCCAATCTGAAGAGACCATTGCTTAGAAGAGACTTCAGATGAAATGCTGAATGGTAACAGGTGTTCACAAGATTTGTGCTTCTTTATTGCAATCAGAGGGTGTATATCATCTCCATTGTGATTTACCATGCATTTTCTATGATATTGAATGTCTGCTATCCTTCAATGGATCTATTTTTTTCCATTAGCCAGTCATTCAGATTTATATAGCAGACACATGAAAATGCGTCTACAATTTTTAATAAATTCCATGTATTTATATAGGGAGCTGTTACTAAATTGTCTGCTTGATTTCTTCCTTCTATGGGAGAGTACCCAGTAGTCCACCTGGCTGGCTTCCCACTTTTCATTGAGTTATCTTGAAAATTTCGCTGTGTTCTAGTTGGCAATTTAATTGTTTAAATTTATTGCTTGCGTATATTTTAAAAAATAAAAATAATATATTAGTATAGATATCTTGAATACACATCTATATAAAACAAGGGACGCAAGCGTCGACTTCCTGCCGAGAAGTAAAAAGCATTTAGATAGGAGTACTGACGATTTAAAGTATAGATAGATAGATGGATGCATGTAGACAAAGATAGATGGAAACATGTATACGTAGATGCATCAAATATAGTTAGAAATGTTTGGAACAATATGCATATGAAACATATATAAGCAGCAGTAATAATAGAAGCAAAATAATAATACATTGTTGTTTTTAAAATAAGATCATAAAGGATGTCTCTTGATGCATATGAATGCATAGAAGCATGCACATGCATATATAAATATATACATGTATAGACACATGCATACATACATATATGCATATGTACATGTGCACATACATACATCCAGACACATGGATGCATATATCCATAAATGCATACATAGATGCATCCATGCATCGTATCCATATATGCATATGTACATGCATCCATAGGTACATACATGCATATATACATACATGCATGTATACATGTATTCATACATGCATATATACATATATGCATGGATGCATGCATAGACGCATGCACACATAGATACATAATTACATGTATACATAGATACATGGATATATGCATGCATATATACATGCATGTATACATATATGCATAGTTTGACTGTAAGGATGCATAGACACATATATGTATGAATGCATGTATACATATATGCATAGTTTGATTGTAAGGATGCATAGACACATATGTATGAATGCATGTATACATATATGCATACATGCATTTATGGATAGCATGCATGGATACATGCATATATTCATCCAGGGATATCATGCATGGATGCACCTATATATGCATGTTGCACATGTATACATGTGTGCATGGATGCATATACAGATGCATGTATACATAAATGCAAATACATGAGCACATATATACGTACATACATGGACACATAGACCCATATATGCATATAAAGATACATCGATGCATGGTATCCATAGATGCATATATACATGCATCCATGGATGCTATCTATACATAGATGCATGTATACGTACATGCATATATGCATAGATACATATATGTATGGATGCATATATGGATACATGTTTCCATACATAATTACATGGACACATGGATGCATGGATGCATGGATGCATATATACATGCATGCATACATAAATGCATACATTGCATGGATGCAAGCATACATAGATACATGCACACATAGATACATACATACAAACATACATGTATGCATATAGGCATACATATATGCATGTGGATGCAAGCATACATAGACACATGCACACATAGATACATACATACATGCATGCATGTATGCATACATGCATACATATATACATAAACACATGCATAGAATACTTATGCATTCGCCCTTAATGCTTTAAAAGGGCAGCATCGGCCAATCACATAGCGGCATTCAAACATATTACTTTTTATTTGTATAGTCGGAATTTTGAAAGCTATTATTTATATTGGAAAATTAGCATTTATCTGTTTTTCTATTCATTCGGAGTAGGTTTATAAATCATTTTTTGATTAAAAAAGTCAGGAAAATGCGAATGCATAGATCGATTAAATAAATTTAAGCAAAGGCATAGTTTATAAAGCTGGCGGCCAGAGGTACGCAATGCATGAGTGCAAATTAAATGCATTAAAATATCAAGAAAATGTGAACGCATAGATTGATTAAATTGATCTAGGTGAAGGCATAGTCTATAAAACTGGATATAGCAAGGCATATGTGTATCTATGCATGTATGTGTACATGTGTGGATGTGTGTATGTGTATATGTATGCATGGATAGATGTATACATATATACATAAAAACATATGTGGCTAGATGCATCGATGCAAACAGCTATACATAGACACATGCATGCATGGATACATGTATAGATAGATGTACATGTATACATAGATGCATCAAATACAGTTAGAAATGTTTGAAATGATTTTCATTTTAAACATATATGAGTAGCATTAATAATTGAAGCAAAATAATAATACATTATTGTTTATTAAACAAGTACATGTATACATGGATGAATGTATACATAGAAACAGGGGTGCATGGAAACATAAATGGATTGAGCATAGTTTGAAATGTTTGAAACAATTTGCATTTTAAACATATACAAATAACATTTTTATTGAGAACAAAATAAGAATACATAATTGTTTTTTAGGACAAGATTATAAGGGATAGTTGTTGATGCATGTGTGTACATAGATACATGAATAGATTTATGCAAATTGACAATACATTTTAGCCTTCAGGAAAGTGTCAAGTGTGCTTTTAGGAATCTATATAAAACATGATTTAGAAAAGACATTTTTGGAAAATAACTCTTGAATACAATTTTATGTTATGATATTTATCTTCGAAGCCCTCAGTGTTTGATTGCATAACCATGATATTTTCTTCATAGGTTTCTTTGTTTGGTATGGTGCGAATGTTGTTATGATGGATGTAGGTATGTTTAAGCTATAGATAGATAAAGATATATGGGATGAAAGAATGTGAATGACCTATGTGAGTGCAACAAAGAGAGGAAATTGGCAGAATGATGGGATGTAGGTAAGGGATATGAATGGCCTATGAAAAGTATTTGATAGGGGAGGGAAGGATATGGAATGGAAATGGTCTGAATTTATCATTGTTGAGTTGAATGCAGAAAATTAAATGCAAAATATAAAAATATGAATGAGCTAGGTGGATTGAAAGAACAAAGGAATGAAACGTATTGATATGATGCATGGAAACCATATTATAGGATTTTGAAATGTATTTGATATTGGAAGGAAGGATGTGAAAGCGTGGAAATGGCACTAAATGGAATAGGAATGTCATGAAGTGATCAATTGTGAAATTATAGGGTGCAACAGTTTCCAGTTTCTTATTGGTTATGCTTTTTGAAATCATCATAGGGCTTATTGTTCGGATACATATACAGAAGGAAAACTCATGTCCCATTTCTCACTCTCCCTCGCACACAACAAGGTGTTGAGATCCTTGAGCTTCATTGAAGTAGATACATAAATGTATGGATGCATATATAGACACATGTTTCGATACATAATTACATGAACACATAGATCCATGGACACATCGATGCATGGATACATATATACATGTATGCATACATAAATGCATACATTGCATGGATGCAAGTATACATAGAAACATGGACACATAGATACATATATACATACATGCATATATGCATACATGTATACATATATGCATGTGGATGGAAGTATACATAGATACATGCAGACATAGATACATACATACATGCATACTTATATACATAAAGAGATGCATAGAATACTTATGCATTTGCCCTGAATGCTTTAAAAGGGCAGCATAGGCCAATCACATAGTCGCATTTAAACATATTAATTTTTATTTATATTGGAAAATTAGCATGTATCTGTTTTTCTATTCGTCGGAGTAGGTTTATAAATCATTTTTTGATTAAAAAAGTCAAGAAAATGTGAACGCATAGATTGATTAAATAAATTTAAACAAAGGCATAGTTTATAAAGCTGGCGGCCAGAGGTACGCAATGCATGAGTGCAAATTAAACGCATTAAAATATCAAGAAAATGCGAACACATAGATTGATTAAATTGATCTAGGTGAAGGCACAGTTTATAAAACTAGATATATCTAGGCATATATGTATCTATGCATGTATGTATATATGTGTGGATGCGTATATGTGTATATGCATGCATGGATACATGTAACCTAGACACATGTATGCATGGATGCATGTATACATAGATACATGGATACATGTATACATAGATGCATCAAATATAGTTAGAAATGTTTGAAATAATTTTCATTTTAAACATATATAAGTAGCATTAATAATTGAAGCTACAAAATAATAATACATTATTGTTTTTTAAACAAGTACATGTACACATGGATGAATGTATACATAGAAACATGGGTGCATGGAAACATAAATGGATTGAGCATAGTTTGATATGTTTGAAACAATTTGCATTTTAAACATATACAAATAACATTTATATTGAGAACAAAATAAGAATACATAATTGTTTTTTAGAACAAGATTATAAAGGATAGTTGTTGATGCATATGTGTACATACATACATGAATAGATTTATGCAAATTGACGATACATTTTAGCCTTCATGAAAGTGTCAAGTGTGCTTTTAGGAATCTATATAAAACATGATTTAGAAAAAACATTTTTGGAAAAGAACTCTTGAACACAATTTCATGTTATGATATTTATCTTTGAAGCCCTCAGTGTTTGATTGCATAACCTTGATATTTTCTTCATATGTTTCTTTGTTTGGTATGGTGTGAATTTTGTTATGATGGATGTCGGTATGTTTGAGGTATAGATAGATAAAGATATATGGGATGAAAGAACGTGGATGACTTATGTGAGTGCAACAAAGAGAGGGAATTGACAGAATGATGGGATGCAGGTAAGGGATATGAATGGCCTACGAAAAGTATTTGATAGGGGAGGGAAGGATATGGAAGGCTGGTTATGAAAACGAATGGAATGCAAATGGTGTGAATTTATCATTGTTGAGTTAAATGGAGAAAATTAAATGCAAAATATAAAAATATGAATGAGCTAGGTGGATTGAAATAACAAAGGAATGGGACGTATTGATATGATGCATGGAAACGATATTATAGGATTTTGAAATGTATTTGATATTGGAAGGAAGTATGTGAAAGTGTGGAAATGGCACTAAATGGAATAGGAATGTCATGAAGTGATTATTTGTCAAATTATAGGGTGCAACAGTTTCTAGTTTCTTATTGGTTATGCTTTTTGAAATCATCATAGGGCTTATTGTTCGGAAACATATATAGAAGAAAAACTCATGTCCCATTTCTCACTCTCCCTCGCACACAACAAGGTGTTGAGATCCTTGAGTTTCCTTGAAGTGTGACAAGAGAGGAATAGATATAAAAATATAATGATATTGGAGGATACAAGAGTGAAAAGATAAGACAAAGCAAAAGTTGAGATGCATATAGTATAAAAACGATAAATACTGTAGATCAAGAAAATGTGAAAATGAAAATGTTGATGCATGGGAGAACGTTAAATACATGGATACATAATAACCAATAATCATACATAGATATATGCATGAATAAGACACATAAAAACATGTATACATGGATGCATTCACAAGTGGATACATAAAGAAAAGCATATGTTGCACAGAAGAATGCATTCAAACACACATGCATATATGCATGATGGCATATATGCATAAAAGCATGTATGGAAAATATGCATCCATGTATTTTAACAGAGTACTTTTTATTTGCATATTGTGAATTTTTGAAAGCTATTTTTTAAATTGGAAAATTAGCATTTATCTGTCTTTCTATTCATCAGAGTAGCTTTATAAATCATTTTTTTGATTTAAAAAGTCAAGAAAATGTGAGTACATAGATTGATCAAATAAATTTAACCAAATTCATAGTTTATAAAACAGGAGGGTAGAGGTATGTAATCCATGAATGCAAATTAAATGCATTAAAATATAAGGAAAATGTGAACACATAGATTGATTACATATATTGAAGGAAATGCATTAAATTGCATCTGGCTATAGGTGGAGGCGTTGGAATGGCTTGGTGGCCACGTGTGGCTAGTTTACTTTGGCCATTTAATATAGATTTAAGTCACTTGGAATGCATTGATATTGCTTTCTGTATGTTGAGATGTAGGTATTTATCATAGTTTTCTTCCATATAACTATAAATGCATGTACAAATGTATATATGCATGAGGAACATGCACACATGTACACATGGATGCATAGGTACATATATTGCATATATGGGTGCAGATGTGGAAAGTTGCATAAATGCATTTACAGATGGGTGTACAGAAAAACATAAACATGGGTGCGTACATCCAGATGTAGATATATACATGTATACATGCATAGTATCCATAGATACATACATACATGTATCCATGCATGATATTCATAGATGCATGTATGCATGTATCCATGTATACATGTATCCATAGATACATCCATACATATATAGGTAGATGCATGCACACATAATCAGATATATGCATAAATCACTATATGCATGGTTGCATCTGTGGATACATAGATACATAATGACATGTCCAAAAAGAAGCATGGACAAATGCATGGTGGAAGCATATAATATTGAAATGTTTCTAGCAAATTTTTATCAATGAGTATTTAGTTTTGAGTTTTTATTCATCCTTGTATCGTGTTATATCTAATCAAGCTTTCTACTTCCAACCAGAAACACTCTTTTGTGTAATAAGCTTTAATTAGGAATCAAAGAACATTTGTTTGGTTTTCTAAAAGAATAGCAATAAAGCTCAAGGAAATTACGAAAATGCAAACAACTCGTTAGAATTATAATTATCCTTCTGCACATTATACCTATCAATCAAAGCCAATTAACAAAGTAGCAATAGAAAACCATGTGCATGTTAATATGTTCCACAACATGTATTTGTGCGTAGGTCTATAAGTATCCCATGGGTTGTGATTTCTCCTTGCATGTAGTTGGATTAAACAATTAATAATTACTGCTGGATAATGGAATGAAATAAACTTTAAGCAAATGGAAATAGAATGACCCTATCGCTTTGGAAACTGGAAAATGAATATTTTTGTGGCTTTTACATGATAGGAGGTGTGCAGGCACTAGACTTCTTTGAAGCTCAAATGTCACAAATGTCACAGTATCTGTAGCATATCAGCCAATAGGTCTATTTTGCCATTTACCCTTGTATCATCTCATATCTAATTAATTAGGTAGCTGCTAAGTGGTCTTTAAATACATAATAATTTAAAAAAATAAATAATTACAACTATCCTTGTGTACATTTCAGCTATTAATCAAAGCCAATTAACAGAGTAGCAGTGGAAGACCATGTGCATTTTAATATATTAGATAACATGTATTTGTGCATTTTAATGTGTTATGTAACATGTATTTTAATATATTAGATAACATGTATTTGTGTATTTGTACAGTAGAACACAATCTTTCTGAGCATTTTGCGTGCCTTGAGTAAAATAGGAGCTTTAGAACAGGATATGTATATTCATCCAAGCATAGGAGGAGGTGGATTCCTAACAGATATTATGGTTTGAAATGTTGTGGTGAATATGCATACAAAATATGGAAGCGCAAGAAAGACATGTAAACTGTTTGACAAAATTCCTTGAAGAGATGTCATCACTTGGTGTGTAATGATTCCAAGGTTTGCATTAATCGTACTACATGCAAGTAGAAATCACAACTCATGGTATCCATATACAGCTATGCACAAAAGCGATTGTGCGCTTTTAGTTCTAATCTATAAATTGCATTTGCTTCATAGTCTCACTTAAACCGATTTAAAATACGAATTTACAATGAAACTATACAAACGTGTTAAAGCACTACGAAACCCAACTTGCATTTTCACTATTAAATGAAAGAAAACAGAAAAAACTAACTTCTCATCACCTCAAGCAACTGGTTTCTCGGCCCACTTTGTTAAATGGCTTTGATTAATAAGTCAAATGTGCAGAAGGATATTTATAATTATTATGTATTTAAAGACTAATTAGCAGTTACCTAATTAATTAGATATGAGATGATAGAAGGGTAAATGAAAACTAGAAACTGGATAAAAATGTCAAAGTTAACATGCAAATGTCAAGGTGTATAGACTAAATACTCATTGCATTCCACGTGACCATATGTCTCTGAGGAGTTTTGTCAAACAGTTCACCTGCCTTGTATATGCTTGCATATTTTGCATGTCTGCCTATGAGGACAATAACCACGACATGTAAAAAATTTTGTCTATTGTCTTTAAATACATAAGAATAAAAAGAAAGAAATAATTATAAATATCCTTGTGTACATTTCACCTATTAATCAAAGCCAGTTAACAAAGTAGCAGTAGAAAACCATGTGCATGTTAATATGTTAGACAACATGTATTTGTGCATAGGTGTATAAGGATGCCATGAGTTATGATTTCCACTTGCATGTAGTTGAAGTAAACAATTAATAATAAGTGGTAGATAATGGAATGAAATAAAGTTGGTGAAATGGAAATAAAAAGACCATATTGAAGTGGAAAATGAATATTTACGTGGGTTTTACATGATACCAGGAATTCAGCAGGAGACTTCTTTGAAGCTCAAATGTCACAGTATATGTGGCGTACCAGCTAATAAGTCTATGTCACATTTCACCCATGTCAATTTAGCCAATTGCATATTTCTCATTTACCCTTGTATCATGTAATATCTAATTAAATAAGAGATTGCTAAGTAGTCTTGAAATACATAATAATTAAAAGAAAAAATAATTACAAATATGGTTGTGTACATTCAACCTATTAATCAGAGCCAAATAAAAAAGTAGCAATAGAAAACCATGTGCATGTTAATATGTTAGACAACATCTATTTGTGCATGGGTGTATATTTATCTTCAAAGCCCTCAGTGTTTGATTGCATAACCTTGATATTTTTTTCATATTTTTCTTTGTTTGGTATGGTGTCAATCTTGTTGTGATGGATGAAGGTATGTTTGAGGTATAGGTAGATAAAGATATGTGAGATTTAGAAACATAAATGAGTTGCATGAGAAAGAGAGGAATATGACAGATTGATTAGATGCAAGTAAGTATGAATGACTGGATACAAAAATCAATGGAATGGAAATGTTATGAATTTAACATTTTAGAGTTGTATGCAGAAAACTAGATGCAAGCTATATAAATATCAATGAGTGAGATGGATGCAAAGAAAAAAGGAATGGAATGCATTGATATGGCGTAAGGAAAGCATATAAATGAATTATGAAATGTATTTGAAATGGGAAGAAAAAATGTTGAAGGGCGGAAATTGAAATGAATGGAATAAAAACACTATGAAGTGATCATTTTTAGCATCATAGGGTGGCAAAACTGGCAGTTTTTTAATGGTCATGCTTTATTAAATCATCATAGGGCTTATTGTCTTGATACGTATAGAGAAGAGAAACTTAAGTGGCATTCCTCGCTTTCCTTCGTACACAACAAGGTGTCGAGATCCTTGAGCTTCCTTGAAATGTGGCGACAAAAGAAACAATATAAAAATATAGCGATGTTGAAGGATACAAGAGACAAGAAAGAAGACAAAGGACAATTTGTCATGTGTGCAATGTGAAAATGGTAAATATGGAAAATCATGAAATTGCAAAAATGTAAATGCTGATGCGTATGAAAAGCACTTAGTGTTTGAGGTGATAAGAACTTGTATGCGTTAGGATCTTTGGTGTTTCGATTGGACAGGCAACATGCACTTTATAACGATCTAGTTAAAGAAATATGATTGCTTTGTGCATATTGTTGTTTAATAATGCAAGTTGATGTTTCAAAAGTAAATTTTTATTGGCAATTCGGCATTTATCTGTTGTCTTGTTTGCGTTTGAAAGTAAATGCATTAAATTGCATTTAGCTTTATGATTCAATATAGATTTAAGTTAGTTGCAATGCATTCTCATTAGTATGTATGTGCCATTTATGTATTTTGCATAAGCATGGCACTGTAGGAGATGTTGTTGCTGCAGAGTTCAGACCCAGAAATGAGTTACTTGATACATGCACATATACATACATGGTGGTATCCATAGATGCATAAATCCATGTATCCATGGATACATGCTTGGATAGATACATTGACACATAAATAGATACATGCATGTATACATATAGCCACACAAGCATATATACATATATGCATGGATGCATCTATAGAAACATGTATACATAGATACATAGTTGCATGGATAGATAGAAACATGTATAGTTGGATACATAAATGCATAAATATGCATCAATGGAAGTATGCATGTATTGCATATAAAATTGCATAGATACATATATGCATGCATGCATGTATACATAGATACATGCATGGTAGCACACATGGATGCATGTATATATGTAGATCTATGGATAGTATGCATGGATGCATGTATCTTCAATTGCTGCAAAGCTGTCCCATAGTGAGAGCTTTAGAACCAATGTGCTGTTAACCTGTACCATAATGAGAAGTTTGGAACAATGTGTGGACAATGTGTTAAAAAGGCTTTAGAAACTGTCAAGCAAATGCAATTTTGACAAGTAAACCCAAACTCTGCAATTGCTTTGAGCTTATTCGCTATCATTAAAGCACAAAGGATAAAGGCATTTTGTCAAATGTCGTAGTTATTGTTCTAATAGGCACACATGTAAAGTATCGAAGCATACATAAGGCGAGGGAACTGTTTCACAAAATCTCTGAAAGAAATGTGCTTGCATGGAATGCAATAAGGATTCAGTATAGTCACCTTGGCGTTGGCATGGTAACTTTGTCAGATAGTGCAATTTGAGATGCAATGGATTGAAGAAACATATATGCATTGATTTGTGGGAAAGATATGGCCACAGTATTCTAATAGCTGCACAACACATACCATTTATTGCATAACAACATGAAGGAAAAAGCATCCAGCTCTATAAAAAAAAAGTAACATAAGAAATCAAATATTGAAGCCATGAGAAGAACAATAGAACTATCGAACAATGAACTCAATGTCCGTAATATCTATGCAAAAACTATAAGTGCCATAGATGAAATAATATGAATAGAAATTTAGTGTCTACTTTTCTTGAAATGCAATAAAATAACTGCTAGAAAGGCATAATATAAGGTTCTATAACATGTCATTCTTGCTCTTAATTTCTATGGACATGAACGCTTCATAAAGCTGATTGCAATAGTAACGTGTCTTTGAAAATGGAACAAGAGCCATTGAAAATCAGTGGTTTCAAGTCTTGGTATATATGTTTCTTAATAGATATAAGCTATGGTGGGCATTTACGAAAACAACTGTTATCAATGCTATGAGAACCAATTACTGTTTCTATATGCAATATCCATAGAATAGAATATATTGTTACAAGGGTAGAGCAGCACATCCATAATTGCATAGAGACATGTATACGTAATTGCATATACAGATACACAAAAGTACAGATGAATACATGCACACATGAATACATGCATATGTACATGTAGACATATAAACATATACACATGCAAATACGCAATTCCAATTGGATACTTGCCCTCTGCAGGTGCAATTTCAATGATCTTGTCTTGCATACTATGTATACTTCTAGACTCAGTGAATCCATGTATCAAAGTTTTTGATGGGTTTTCATGTTCCATTTCATTATCTGAATCTGTTTCACTTGTGCTTGGTGTGCTACTGGCTTCAATTTGTGTAGTGGATTGCAAAGCTTGTTGCCAATCCTGGTTTATGTAGACTTTGTGCATTTTGTATAGTGAAGTCCTTGTTAATTGAGTCAAAGCTTCCATGATGATATTTGGGCGCACCATTCCTTTTTGAAATGCATTTTTATACTCTAAGCGCCTTTTTAATGAAACAACAATTGTTTGTGTTGTTAGTTGATTGTGGTAATGCTTTTTGTATAATGTTCATGTCAACAGGAACATTTATAATAGAACCTGTTAGGCCTATTTGAGACCTTTTGAACCCTAGTTCCCAAATTTGTGCAAATGCAATTCTAAGTGACACAAGTCGTTCTTCTAGCTGGGTCAAATTTTGCACATAGGACAGTTGCTTATTAGTTCTTATTTTTTGTGGGGTAGCGTATTTTGGAATAGTGGATTGTTTCAATGCAAAATAGCATACATGGCATATGGAATCTGTGAATGTCAAGCAATCTAATTGTAGTAGCTTGCAGTATAGTTCTTTTTGTTTTTCTTTGAATGTCCTGATGTCCTTGTTCAAACACAATACTTGGCAAACTGCACATGTGTATTTTGGTGTATCCTGTATTACTGTTTTATAAATTTTTGTTGGCGACAATGTTTTCTTTTTCATTGGGCTCACAGGTACACTTTGTTTTTGTTTTTGTTTCCTAATCAAGTTTTTCAGCTGGTTAAGTCTTATTGTTGATTTATGTTTGAAATTGTTTGGTGTGAGAAAAGGAATCAAATGTTTCTTGTTTCTTTGTAGATTGTCTGTCTTTTTCAAATAGGCAGTTTTGTATTGTGTATTATTTCTGATTGACTTTTTTGGCCGGTACAAGCTAATTGAAGATTGGTGAGGTAAATTTTGTGTTCCGATTCTTAGAAGTGGCTCAAAGTGTCCACTTAGCGGGTTTGTATCATGGAACAATATAGAGACTGATTGTGTATATCCAGAATTGTTGAAATCCAAGTACTTTCTTGCTATTGTTGATGACCAGAGACTTATTTGCAATTTCAACCATTTGGATATCTAGTGAATGCAGAATAAGTCACCCCACAATCCACATTCACCATGGTCTGTGCATGGTTTTGTAGACAATCGCATTTTGCGAAGATATGTTTCTTGGTGATGCAGTTTGTGCAATGTATATAGAGTATCGGGATTAAGTTCATTGTTATATGATTTAATTGCTTCTTCATCCTTATTTTGAAGGCAATTCAGGAAGTGATCTATAGCTCCATTTCCTAATTGAGTTGAGGTGTACTGATTGTTAAGTAGTACTCGAAGCGAGTCAAAAAAACAGTCGCCGACATTGTATGCAAATGTGTTTAATCTACAAAGGCCTTCATTTCTAAGGGCATTGTCAATATTTGATATTTGAGGATGCTTTGTGGTAGGTTTTTCAATGTCATCTAAACGCAGGGACTGTTTTGAAGTAATGTTTTGTGTTTCAATTCTTAGCAATGGTTCAAAGTGTCCACTTAGAGAATTTTTGTCATGGAATAGTATAGAAACTAATTGTGTGTAATCAGAATTGTTGAAGTCTAAGTACCTTCTTGCTGTTGTTTTCGACCAAAGGCATATCTGTATATTCAACCATTTGGATATCCAGTGAATGCAAAATAAGTCACCCCACAATCCACACTCACTTGAATCTAGGTGTGGCTTTGCAGATAATCGCATTATGCGGAAATACGTTTGTGGGTCATGTACTTTGTGCAATGTATACAGAGTATTGGGATCTAGTTCATCGTTATATGATTTTAATGCTTTGTTGTAGTTGTTTTGGAGGCAATTCAAAAAGTAATCTATGGCTCCATTTCATAGTTGAATTGATGTGTACTGATTGTTAAGTAGTACTTGTAATGAGTCAAATAAACAATCACCAACATTATATGTAAATGTACCTAGTCTACAAAACCCCTCGCTCTTAAGCACATTGTCAATGTTTGATATTTGTGGGCGCTTTGTGAATTCATAGGTTTCAATGTTTATTATTTTGTCCCTATGTCGCCTATTTGCTTTCCCTGAATAGCATTCTATAGTATTAAACATGTTGTGGAGTTTCTTGGAAGATGATAATTTATATATGTGATGGCAAATGGAACTCGAGCAATAGCACAAGTCTATGTGGCATACTATATAGCGAACAATTTTTTAGAAGCACAAAGGAAAAAAAGTATTAATTCTTTAATCTAACCTTCTCATTTAGTGTCTCCCACTGGGATGGTATGTACTTATTCCTGTTACATAGACAAATTGGACAAATGAGTACAATGCATGATGTATACTTTCCATGCCACAAACACAAAACAATATTTCCATGTAGCTTTCTTTTCATGCAAGAAATGGTGGATAAGAATCTTTTATGCTCACATTGTCAATTGTAGTCTATGGTCTTTAAATGTTTTTTTTTAATTTGTTTGCTTTGCTTCTATGCACTTTTATTTGGTTGATTTCGTAAAACAAAAAAAATGATTTTTAATGTTGTTGAAATGAAGAAGCATCAAGAAACATGTGGACAATAGCTATATAAATCATTTTTGTTTCAAAAGAAATAGGTTAATGCAAAGGGATTGATTGATCAAAAAAATTCTGTCTTTTGTTATTTGTAGAAATAGCTTCAAAAATCATTAGTGTTTTAAAATTTTGAGGAAAATGCAAAGGCATAGATTCATTGAGCACAAGTGAAAGCAAAGGTTGATTAAATAATAAAAATAAGAGATAAAAACTAATGGCTAGAGGCAAACAATGCAGTAAATGGCATGTGGCTTGATGAGAAACTATTGGAATGGCTTAGTGGTCATGCATAGGTTACAAGTCACTTGCTATGCATGACCATTACTTTGTGCACCTTGTTTTTTGTTCTACAAGTCTTTGTTCTAGAAGAGTTTATAGTGATTGAGCAAACTTTGTTATAGTTACAATGTCTAGAACTAGAAACGAGTTACTTGAGGCAATAAATTGTTATTTCTCTCAGTCTTCTTTCAGTTTAGGAATTTAAAGTACATAATGAAATTGGCAATGTGAGCAAAAAAATTGTAATTAAGGCCATTTCGCATGCAAACAAACCCATGAGAAAATATTGTTTCATGTTTGTTAGCAATGTAGTACACCATTCACTGTACTCATGTGTCATGTCAGCTTTTGAAATTAACTTTCTAGTTTTTTTTGCAATGTAGTAAGAATAATCCTATTATCACTTGCTCAGTGCATAAGAACTTGCCACACATATAATCAGTCTTCTGAGCAAAATTCGCTTTAATGCACAGAGGTAGAAACCAATTGACGTAAAACAAAGACCTATGACTTTAAAATCTTTTTGAAGCTGTAAACAGAGTTTGAAAGTTGCATTCTAACAGTTCATTCCATTCTATGGATATTGTATACAGGAAGTATAATTGATTAACATATAAGCAAAATTTGTTCTATTTTCGAACACAAATCACTATTGCAATTATGGAAGATGCAT
>VDFB02047230.1:25123341-25135432 GCA_007258455.2 Sequoia sempervirens | reverse complement strand
TCCTCTACTAATACTTCCCTTTCTCTTTCCCTCTCTTCTCTCTCTCCCCTCTCTAGGTTTCTTCCACTCTCTCTCCCTATCTCCCTCTCTACCTTTCCTTCCCTCCTTACCCCCATCTATATCCTTTCCTCCCTACCTCTCTCTTCTTCTCTCTCCCTCTATTATTGTTTCTTTCCCATCTCTCCATTCTCTTTATCACTACCTCTTCCTCCCACCCTCTCTCCCTTCCCATCTCCCGGAGTGATAATACATCATTCCTGGTCCATTCCATCTCCACCTGATTCCAGTTATTTCCATCCTCCTCCACCACCCCCCCCTCTTCCTCTTTTGTTAATTTTTTCTCCCCCCCTCACCTCTCTACTACATCGCCCCTCTTGTGTGTCAGTCGCGTCCTTGATCACCTCCATGCCTCCTTGTGTCTTTCTCTTTGTTCTTGTAATCTGCCCCTATCCCACGTCGTCATATCTCTGTCATCATTCCGCCATTCCACCCCTCCTTGTTCCTTTCCTCCCCCTGTCCTCATCCATTTCCACCTTCCTCTCATTACCCACCTCTCCCTCTGTCCTCAATGTCTCCTGTCTTGCCCCTCCCTGGTTTTGCACTCTCTTGTTATTTCCACCTCCCCCCCTTCTTTTCTTCTCTGTCCTCCATTTTATTCTTTCTCCCCCCTCACCTCTACTCTTCCCTCTGTCTCCAGTCCTCATTTTTACTCTCCGACCCTCCTTGTAAATCTCTTTCTGCTTATTATTCTCTTCTCCTCCCTGACTTACTCTTTGTCATGAGATCCACCTCTGTCCTCCTCCTGCCTCCTGCCTCCTTGGTGCTCCTCTGTCAGTGATGTTTCCCTTTCCTCCCTCTCTTTCTCATCGCTATCTCTTCCCTTTATCTCTCACCCCTCTCTCCAAAGGTTGTAGGTCTCACACCTATATATCTCTCCCCTCTCTATTTATTTCCCTCCCTCTCCACCTCTCTCCCTCCCTCCTTACCTACCTTTCCCTCTTTCTGAAATTCTCTCTCTCATTTTCTTCACTCTCCCCTCCCCTCTCTACCTCTTCCCTCTATAGGTCTCTTAGTCACTACTTGTCTACCTCTCCATCCCTCCTTAGCCATCTATTTCTATTTGTTCTTCTCTCTCTCCTCTCCTCTCTCCCTCCTCTCTCTACATCATTACCTCTCTATCTTCTCCTTCCCTATATCTCTCACTCCCTCCATGTCTACCTCTCCCTCCATCCCTTGTTACTCCTCTAGGTTGATACTTCCCTTTCTCTCTCCCTTTCTTCTCTCTCTCACCCTATCTCTCTCTATGTCTCTCAACCCTCTCTCCCTAGATTTAGGTCTCACACCTCTATATCTCTCCCCTTTCTAGTTATTTCCCTCCCTCTCCACCTTTCTCCCTCCATCCTTACCCATCTTTGCCTCTTTGTGTGCTCTCTCTCGTTTTTCTTTACTCTCCCCCTCACCTCTCTACATGTTCCCTCTATATGTCTCTTAATCACTCCTTGTCTACTTCTCCATCCCTCAGCCATCTATTTATCTTTTTTTATTCTCTCTCCTCTTCTATTTCCCTCCCCTCTCTATGTTATCACCTCTCTATATCCTCCTTCCATATGTCTCTCACTCCCTCCATTTCTACCTCTTCCTCCATCTCTTGTTACAACTCTACATTGATACTTCCATTTCTTTCTCCCTCTCTTCTCTCTCTCTCACCCCTATCTCTCCCCTTATGTATCTCACCCCTCTCTCCTTAGGTTGTAGGTCTCACACCTCTATATCTCTCCCCTCTCTAGTTATTTCCCTCCATGTCCACCTCTCTCCCTCCTTACCTGTCTTTCCCTCTTTGTGAAATTCTCTCTCATTTTCTTCACTCTCCCCCCTCACCTCTCTACCTTGTTGAGGATGGATGTCTCAAACATACTGGTTAAGGTCTCCTTGAAGTTGTGTAAACACATATTTTCTTTAGTCATTAGTAAATACATTCATCATTGTGACAGTGCTATGTTGATGGGACTTTGAGTTATGTCCCATTGAAGTCACAATGGACTATTTGCTAAGTATTCACAATTATGCATTAACAGTTAATAGTTAACTCTTTGGCAGATATGCATTAGCAGTTAACTCGTTGTCGGTGAGATAGTGCTATGTCGTTGGGACATTGACAGGAGTCTCACCAAAGTCCCGATAAGGCAGTGTTAATAGTGAATTTTTGGTCAATACTTTATCGGTGAGAACATAGTATGTCACTGGGAATTTCAATTCACTCCCTTCAAAGTGCCAATAAGGCAGACTCGGTGACATGGAAGTTGAAAATGATGTGAATGCCACCTAGGCAGTGGGACCATGGTCAAAGATTGGTAAGAAAATCATGGAGTAACAAGGCTCTTGTCGAGATGACACAAGGACTTTGAAGAGAGACTGTTTGGAGTCTCTTCAAAGTTTCGACAAGGGCAGTGAATATTGACAGTTATGTTTTGTGTTGTTTTGGTACCATTGGAAGTTGAAAATGAATGTTTCTTGGAAACAATTGATTTTCTCGAATGTTTGAAATTTTTTTTGTAATGTGAATACTACATATGTATGCATTGTAACAGAGGATTACTATAATAGTGAGGTGAATGAATCAAAGAAGTGTAATCAAATGCTACCAGAATTGTACTGTGAATGAACATATGAAAGTATAAGTTTTGTAACTTTGTATGTAATTGTATTTATTGTAATACAAAGTGATCTTTACTTGGTGTGTGGGTTTTTCACCCGTAAGGGTTTTCCCACAATAAATATGGTGTTTAATCTTGTGTGATGTTTAATTCTCTATTCTCTATTCATGAATGTGTATCTTAAGTGAATTATAACTTGCAAAGTTTTGTTAATTTTTGTATCTCTCTTCTATAAAATTGGCATTTTGGAAGGTGCTTCCACACTTAGCTTTCCTTAAAATTGGTATCAAATCCTGGACATTTTTGTTATCCTTGTAGGTAAGATGAGTTTTTTTGTGTTGATTTTGTCAAGTGGGAGTTTTGCAGAGAGAACCAGTTTGAAAACTTATTGTAGATTTGATATGGAAAGCACATCCGGTAGAATAGAAATTGATAAATTTAATGGTGGAAATTTTGAGTTGTGGAAACTCAAAATGGAAGACTTACTTGTTGATCGAGATCTCTAGCAAGTGGTATCCAAAAATAAACCATCAACAACATCACAGATTGACTAGGATGCAAAGGACTAGAAAGCCAAAGATCTAATTAGACTGTGTTTGGCTGATTCAGTCCTCTTGAATGTCCATGAAGAGAAAAAAAAACATTGTGGAAAAGGCTTGGTGATATTTATCAAGAAAGGTCACTTGTAAACAATTTATTTCTCATAAAGTTATATTCCTTGAATATGGAGGAAGAGGCATCTGCTAGATATCACTTAAATTCTTTTAATATGATTGTTGCTTAGTTGTCTTCTATTGGTGTGAAAATAGATGATGAGGATCACTGTATGCTCTTTTCCTGACACATGGGAACACTTGGTAATGGTGATTGGGAGTACAAAAACCACTTTCAAGATGGAAGATGTGGTTTCTTCATTGCTATTAGAAGAAATGCAAAGGAAATCTTCTAAGATGGCCAACGAAGCCCTTGCTATTTGAGGAAGATCAAAGGAGAAAGGAAAGAAGAAAGACAAGAAGTCAAAATCCAAGTTAGAGGGGAGATCAAATTCTCTTGGTAAAAAGTCCAAGGTGAAATGTTGGAACTATGGGTAGACTGGACATATCCAGAAATATGTACCTAGGAAATGATTCTCACCTAGAAATTGTTGGTCGTAGAAGAGTCAAAATTTAGTTTCCTGATGGAAGAATTAAAGGAATAAATGATGTAATGCATATACCAAGCCTGGCTCAAAATTTACTTTATGTAAGTGAGTTGATTGATGCTAGTGTACAAGTCTCTTTCTTGAATGGTGTATGTAAAATGACTAGAGGTTCTATGGTTTTGGCTAAGGTTGCATGAATTGGCACTCTGTATAATTTGGATGCATATGTTGTACAATGTAATAGTGCTTCTGTAAAGTCATGTAAATCTGATCATGTAGAGAAGGAGGACGTTGTGCTTGTGGGTGCAAACTCTTCAGAGGTGAAACTCCCAACAAAGAAAAATATGTTGTGGCATCAAAGGCTCGGCCACATTGGTGAAAAAGGCTTAAAAGCCTTAAAAAATAAAATCTTGGTTGAAGGGCTTGATGATTGTAACCTTGAATTTGAATTTTGTGAACATTGTATATATGGAAAGCAATATTATGTTTCTTTTTATTTGATTCCTCATAAATCTTCTAGAATTTTGGATTATATTCATGTGTTGATGTGTTTGGTCTAGTAAATTTACCTTCGTTATCAAAATCCATGTTCGTTATCAAAATCCATGTATTTTGTTTCTTTCATATATGACTATTCAAGAAGGACATTTGTTTATTTTCTAAGAAGAAAAGCTGAAGTTTTCAGTCGGTTTAAGGAATTTAAAACCTTGGTAGAAAATCATACTGGAAGAAAAATTAAATGCTTGAGGATGGATAATGGTGGTGAATTTTGTTCAACAAATTTCAAAAAGTATTGCAAATGCCATGGAGTTAAAAGGAATAAAACTAATCCTTACACTCCATAGCAAAATGGAGTTGTTGAAAGGATGAATAGAATGTTGATGGAAAGGGAGAGAAGTATGTTGAGTAGTGTTGGTTTGAAACAAAATTTTTGGGTTGAGGCTTTGGCTATGACATTTTATTTAATTAACAGATCTCCCACTTCGAAGCTCATGGATAAAAACCTATGGAAGCGTGGTCTAGTAAAATTTCCTCTTTGAGACACATTAGAGTCTTTGGCTATGAGGCATATGCATATGTGCCTAGTGAAAAAGATCTAAATTGGAGAACAAGGCTATAAAATGTATCTTCATCGGTTATGGAATTGGTGTGAAAGGGTACAAGCTTTGGAACCCACAGAGAATATTTTGTACAACAGAAGTGTAATCTTTCATGAGTTGAAACCTTCTATAGTTGATCTATATATAGAGGTGAAAGAAGCAAAGAAAAAGGAGGTAATTGAATTTCTTCTTCCACGAAGGATGAACTACGTACTCTCAATGGGTATTTAAAAGGAAAACTAGTCTGGATGGTAGTGTCGAGAAGAATAAAGCAAGGTTGGTCATGAAAGGATATTCTCAGGTGGAGGAATTGATTATGGAGAAATATTTTCTCATGTATCTAAGCTGACATCTCTTAGATTTCTATTATCACTTGCAACAACGTATGACTTAGAGATCAAGCAAATGAATGTGAAGACAATGTTTCTTCATGGTGATTTAAATGAAGAAATTTACATGTCCCAGCCAGAGCACTTCATTGAGAAAGGTAAGGAAAATCTAGTTTATAAATTAAAGAAATATATGTATGGTTTGAAGCAGTCACCTAGAATGTGGTACCAAATTTTTTCCAATTATGTGTTGTCTTTGGGATTTGTGAGATCAAAATCTTATCATTGTGTGTATTTCAAAACTAAAAATGGTCATATTCTTATTATTCCTCTGTCTATGGATGACATGTTATTCATTCAAAATAGTAAGAGTATGATTTTTGATTTAAAATCTCAATTGTCAACATAGTTTGAAATGAAAGATTCAGGTTCGCCAAGGTATATTCTGGGGATGGAAATCAGAAGGGATAGGGGAAATAGAAAAATTTGGCTTAGCCAAAGAAAGTATATTAATGTTGTCTTAGAGAGATTTAATATGACATATTGCAATCAATTAGTTGTTCCATTGTTGCAGGGAATAAAACTTTTTGTTGAAGATTGTCCAAAGTCTCCTATTGAGATGGAGGACATGACCAAGGTACCTTATGCAAGTGCAATTGGAAGTTTAATGTATGCAATGGTCTGTACCAGGCCAGACATTGCCCAAGTAGTGGGAGTACTTAGTCGGTTTATGGCTAATCTAGGAAGGCCGCATTGGGATGTTGTGAAGAGAGTTTTCAGATATTTGAAGGGTACTACTGAGGACACCTTATGTTATCATGGTTACTCTACTGGATCTCAGATTTTAGTAAGCATTCATGGACATGTACTAGATTTTGATTGGGTAGGGGACATTGAACACTAAATATACACCAGTGGATATGTGTTCATGTTGAATGGTGGTACAATTAGTTGAATGAGCAAGCAATAGGCTATAGTTTCTTTGTCCACTATCGAGGCTAAGTACATGGCAGAAAATCATGTCTGTAAGGAAGATTTTTGGCTTAGAAATTTGTGTTCTAATGTTGGTTTTTATGTAGGCTATATTGTTATTTGTTGTGATAGTCAGAATGTTATTTATTTGGAAAAAAAATCCAACTTTCCATGCCAAGATGAAACATATTGATGCACAATATCACTTTGTTTGTGATATGATGGAGAATGGAAAAGTTAATATGGAAAAGGTTGATACTCCGGTGAATGTTGTCAATGCATTGACGAAGCTTATGAACATGGATAAGTTCAAATGGTGTGTCAGTTCAATGGGCCTTGGGGCCTATGACATTCAATGACTTTGAGCATTGGAGGTGCCAATATGTTCTTCGTCAAGTGGGAGAATTTTGAGGATGGATGTCTCAAACATACTGGTTAAGGGCTTCTTGAAGTCATGTAAACACAAATTTTCTTTGGTGGATTAGTATGTACACGTTCATCATTGTGACAGTGCTATGTCGATGGGACTTTGATTTTTGTCCCATCAAATTTACGATGGATTGTTTGCTAAGTATTCATGATTATGCATTAGCAGTTAACAATTAACTCTTTGGCAGATATGCATTAGTAGTTAACTCACTATCAATGAGACAGTGCTATGTCATTGGGACATTAATAGGAGTCTTGTCAAAGTCTCGATGAGGTAGTGTTAATAGTGAATTTTTGGTCAAGACTTTATCGGTGAGAACATAGCATTTCATCGAGACTTTGAAGTCACTCCCTTCGAAGTGCCAATATAAGGTAGAATCGGTGTCATGGAAGTTGACGGTGTTGTGAATTCCACCTAGGCGATGAGATCATGGTCAAATATTGGTAAGCAAAGCATGGAGTAATAAGGCTTTTGTCGAGGTGACACAAGGACTTTGAAGAGAGACTATCTGGAGTCTCTTCAAAGTTTTGACAAGGGAAGTGAATATTGATAGTTACATTTTGTGTGATGGTTTGGTACCATTGGAAGTTGGAAACAAATGTTTCTTGGAAACAATTAATTTTCTCGAATGTTTGAAAAAAAGTCTGTAATGCAAATACTACGGATGTATGCATTGTAACAGAGGATTACTGTAATAGTGAGGTGAATGAATCGAATGCTATCAGAATTGTACTATGAATGAACATCTGAAAGTATAAGTTTTGTAACTTTGTAATCGAATGTTATCAGAATTGTACTATGAATGAACATTTGAAAGTATAAGCGATCTTTACTTGGTGTGTGGGTTTTTCTCCCGTAAGGGTTTTCCCATGATAAATCTGCTGTTCAATCTTGTGTGATGCTTAATTCTCTATTTTGTATTCATGAATGTGTATCTTAAGTGAATTGTAACTTGCAATTTTTTGTTAATTTTTGTATCTCTCTCTTGTAAAATTAGAATTTTGGAAGGCATTTTGCAACTTAGCTTTCCTTACATACCTCTCCCCTCTGTAGGTCTCTTAGTCACTCCATGTATACCTCTCCATCCCTCCTTAGTCATCTCTATACAAGAATAATGAATCAAACTACATTCAAGTTCAAACATTTGATCCATAATCACATCCATCACATAATTCAATAAAACATCATAATCACATTTGATAACATTTCAATTCCATATAAACACAATTCTTAGGACATGTAATTACAAAAAATTAATCAGTTCAATATTTGATAATTGATAAATGCAACATAAGCCTAATTCATCTTAGGAGTTTAATTAATTAATTAAGCATTCATGCCAATCACATAAGAAATGAAACAACCTAATTAATCATCAACTCATAGCAATATCATCATAAACAAGATCAAATTTATTTTATGCATGTAAATAGTACCAAACCATAGTCAAATGCAAAATTCAAATATCCAACACCATAGAAGTAACTAATAACATAAAATGTCCAAGATGCTAATAAGTTAAATAGCATAAAATTCTAGGTCATCGAAGGGTAGGTCTCACACTCCAAGGACATCATCAAGTTCAACACCATTCAAGAAAAATGTTCACAAAGTTTATATGTAGGTGATGGACTAGCATAGTATCCTAAAGAAGAATGATGCCAAGGTTGTGACACAAATCAAGCAACTTCAACAATCATTACTTGATGTTGTTAGTTGCTAAGATGGCCATAATTTGGGTTCAAATTCAAGTCCTTATAAAAAAGCCTTGAATGTCACAAGTAAAATAAACAGTGCAAGTGAAAGAGCTCCTAACATATGTGAGGCAACATGTTGTACCACGTTCTCAACAATCTTGTTGACCTTTGTCACTAGCACCATTTTACCTTGTTCCAATCATTTAGGATGCCATGTGTTTTTTTTTTGTGACTTTGATGTGTGTGAAGTTGATTGAATGGGGTGAAATTTCTTCTTCATTATCATTAAATCTCATTAATCCTCTCCCTCCATACCTTGTTACTCCTCTAGGTCTCTCCCACTCTTCTCTTTCCCCTCTATAGGTATTTGTATAGGGTTGAGACCTTAACACTTGCAAATTCTCTATAAAGCTCATTTTGTGCTCACCAAATGTTACACCCTAGTTGTGTAGTTACTATTTACTATTACTACATAGGGTAAATATGAATGTAATGTAAATTATGGAGATGAATAAATTATGTTTGTACCTTGTTATCAATATGAATATTATCTCATTTGATGTTGTCTCATTTGATATTACCTCAGTTGATGTTATTCATGGTGAAATACTACATATAAGTGAATGAAAGGTTATTGAATTATTATTATTCTAACTTTGGTGATGACTATGTATATTGCATATGTTATGAAAAATTGACAGCCATGTGCATGTGGTAGTGGATACAGGTAAATATTCATTTCTCCAGGGGGAGGGTAAGTATCACTTGGGAGAAGATCTTGGTCGGGTAACCGGTAAAAGTAAACTATCCGAGCATAAACACACACCACATTAGAATGATTGAGTTGAGTTATTTTGTGGGTAATAGGTAAGTCATCCTTAGCCGATAGGTCTACATTTGGGTGATATAGAGCTAGGAGGATTCAACAACACATCTCAAAAACATTCAACAATAATTCAAAGCAATCTTTGTATAACACATGCTATTAGGCATTCTATATCGCATTGGAAACATAACTATGGCAGCCCACAATTTAATGCTACAAACATACATTAATAACTTCCAAAAAGAAAAGAATGAAGCCAATATTTCTAGTGAGATTAAATAAAACATAATTATCGACCTTACCTCCAATTTTTATGAAAATCCAACAGTGGAAAAGAAATTTATTGCATTTTTCCCAAAACTGCAAACCCTAGGTAGGGTTCAGACCTACCCTCACAAAAATGGTTATAACTTATTCAAATCTTAATGAAATTTGATGAGACGTGAAGAAAATGAAATCAGATTCACATGGAAAAAAAATCCAATTGGTTTTAGATCCAAAATATAGACTTTACAAACCATACCATCACATTTTTCAGACTGTAAATTATGCACAATATTGTTAGAATAGGAAGTCTCACCAAAATAGTCATATCTTCCACAAAATTCAATAAAATTAAATGAGACAAAAATAATTGGAAACTAGAAATAGATATATTTCCATCCATATATGATTCTCCATTATTTGAGTCCATACCAGACCGTACAAAGCACAAATTCATCCTAGAAACCATGTAAAAATCAGAAAATACACACAAAACTTGAGGTTGTCATTCATCAAACTTCAAAAATAATTTCTCCAACCCCCAATTCGAGTTTTTGAGGGTGTATTTATACATTTACAACCAAAACCAACCATTTTCAACTACCTTTTGATTAGTTTGTTGACAAAACACCTTAATGACACTTTTTGACAAGTTGCTTGACAACTTTTACAATTTTTACAATATGGAACAACTTTAAACATTATTTGACAAATGACTTAAAATATGACTTCATAAGACTCAAAAAACACTAAAATGGTTTGATAAACCTTATTATAAGACCCAATACACAAAATAGAGCAACTATTTACAAATGGCCTCATGGAGGCAAGAAATCAAACAAGTGTTCCTGCACCATTGGGAGTCTTGTTTACTTTTGCGTGCATTATTGGGTGATGTTTATTTATTTGAGCTTTGAGTCCTTCTTTATGAAAATGTGATTATTATGCTTGGGTTGAGACTTTTGTATTTATGAATGGTTACCTTTATGTCATTTCACATGAACATAAAACGTAGCATGTATATGAGAATATATATAAATACATATATGTAGACCCGTGAATGAAAGCATTAGCAAATGCACATGTATGTGAGTAGAAATACTCATAGAGGTACATACACGAGGAAATGACTATATGTATATATGTGTGTGTGTGTGTGAATATAGTCACAAGGTCATAATCATTCGATATTGAATGAATTACCTGACTATCATATTACCATATAATGAATATGCTTGTATATATATATACACAAATACACTTGCAAGCGTTAATGCTTAGCAGAAAAGTGTACATATGTATATATTATATAAGTATATGTGTATAAATATATACATGTATTATTATTCATGGGATGGGATATGATAAAAGAGTTATACATCCGGTTATACAATGGGTATATAATACAAGGATATGATATATGGAGTAACCAGATATATATATATATATATATATATATATATATATCGATATTAGATATGTATATATATGTATATATGTTCATGAGTATTACTTGATGAATAATGATAAGAAGATATAAGTATTCGAAGTGTCAAATATATTTATCCAATAGGTTAAAATATTAATATATATATACATACAATATATATAAGTATGATGGATATACTATATATATGTATATATTATATTTTATTGTATGATAAATAGTGCTATACATAGCTTGAGGCATAGAATTCAACTTTTAAGAGGTAGTATACATATGATATATGTATAGGAATTTATAATAAAGTGTGGGCTTCAACCATGTGACTATGATTGACTATCTCTTATTCAATAGAGCCGATATTTATAAAGGCTATCTTTAGACGTTAGTAATCATGACAATAAAGGTCGATAATAGCTATCAATGACTATTAGAATGGAAGTCTATTTGGAAATGCTTACGGATGTGTAAGTAAAGTTGAGTTTCACTCACCACATCACATAGGTGAAAACATATGAATACGTTTTAATTGCTAGCCTAGACTTGGTCAACGTAGTGATAAAAATAGCATTGACTTTTTCCAACATCTTTAAATGATTAAATTGACTTATTCCTTGAATTCAATTGATGAGTATTATTTATTTCAAATTTAATATTGACTGATTCTATTCATAAAGAAACCATGCCAGCTTGATAGAGGATTAGAGGCTTTGACACCACCTCTTGAAACAATTTTATGTAGATGTATTTTCTAGAGAATAATTTGAATTCTCCATGGGCATTTTGAATTAGTCTTTAGATTGCTGGAAAAAATGCAAGTCTATTTGTAGGAGGTTTTGTTGAGTCTTAGCTTGAGAATTCGCCATCTTTTCTGATAGGTTTCATATGTTGTTTTGCATGGAGCTTGCTATCTTTTTACATGCCTAAATTATAGGCTTTGAGGTTGCTTGGTTGCTCTATAAATAGTTGAACCATTTCATTTGTGAGGGACACATTCTTCCCCAAGAGATTATACATCTTTTGTAGATCATTATTTTTGAGTTATTACCTTCCATAATGGCCTTATTTTATGAGTAAGATATAGAGGGTTTTCTGTTGTGAGTAAGAGGTAACATTGTTGTCTAAGAGAAGTAAGCTATCAACAAGTGAGATAGAGTGGTTTGTGAGAAGCTAATTATCAAGATAATTGTTTTTGGAGAGGGTTGCATTACTATCTTTAGTTTGGATAAGTGAT
>VDFB02047230.1:25095807-25123241 GCA_007258455.2 Sequoia sempervirens | reverse complement strand
AGGTTGTTCATGACCTTCCTCATTTTTTTGTAACATGACAATAGCTATGGTGTGTAATGAAGCAAATGAGAATATTTGAAAAGGTTTTGAAAAATCTGGGGACTTAAGGACAGGAGCCTCCTTGATAGCTTTTTTGATTGATATAAAAGCATCTAATGTTTATGTAGTCCAATCTACCTTTTGTCCTTTCCATAACATTTTGATATGGGTTTAATGATTCCAGCGAAATTAGAAACAAACCTCCTAACAAAGTTGATCTAACCAAAAAATGACTGGATGGCCTTAACATTTTTAGGGATAGGAACTTTATCTATGGCCTCAACCCTCTCAGGATCTATTCTAATCCCTTCTTTTGATACAATATGTCCTAAGAGTTTACCCTCTGTGACTGCAAAATGACATTTTTTAGGGTTCAGACTAATCCCATATTCTAAAGCTTTAATAAATACCTTTTCGAGATGTTCTACATGATCTTCATCCTTCTTTGAATAAGCAGTAAGGTCATCCTGATACACCACCATGATAGCATTAATCAAGTCTACAAATGCTACGTCCATAGCTCTTTGGAAGGTTGCTCCTGCGTTCATGAGACCAAACGACATTCTTAGATAAACATATGTCCCCCATGGGGTTGTAAAAGTTGTTTTATACTGCTCAGATTCTTTAACTTTAACCTGGTTATAACCTGAAAACCCATCCATCATAGATAATAGCTCGCACCCTGTCACCTTATGTAATATAGCCTCCATATCAGGTAGGGGATAATTATCCTTAAGAGATGCCATATTTAGATTTTTGAAATCCACACATAATCTGATATCTCCATTTTTCTTCCTCATAGGGACCAGGTTTGAGACCCATGTTGAGTGCCTGATTGGTTTGATAATGCCACTATCTCTGAGCTTTGCCAATTCTTCTTGCATTTTTGGTTCCAATGTTGGATTAATGGGTCTTTGCTTCTATCTAAATGGCTTTGCATATGGCTTCAATGGTATTTCATGCTGAAAAAAATCTTCCCTATATGCTTTTAGATCTTCATAAGACCATGCAAACACATGTTTATATTTTCTCAGTAATGCTATCAACATTCTTCTAATTTTTTGGCTTATTTTCTTCCCTATATACACCTTTCTTGGTGCCATCTCGGTTCCCAAGTTGATCTCTTCAATATCCTCCTTCTTGATTGTTGTTTACTTCATGAGAGACTGATCACTTCCATCATACACTCTCTCCAACACTACTAGCCCCTTAGGAAGCTTATTTGTCTTAAGTTGTAAGATCTCCTTCCTAAATACTGTTTGTTTCCCATCTACTTCCTCAACAAAGGCATTGAAATAAATTTCTTGGGTTTTATATTGATCTATACAGTGAAGAAATTTCAAAAGGTCAGTATCATCATTAAAAACTTGGCAACTATATATGTTATCAGGCATGGCATGCCTTATTTTGAACTCAATTTGTGATACTCCAGCCAGTGTAATATCATCTCTTTTTAGTGCCACATTTTCTAAAAATTTTGCTATTATGTTCTTTGATCTATCAATCCACTCAATTGAGAAGGCATCAAACAACTCAATTGTATCCCATACATCATTCCTATATTGCTTTAATCTTTTATGTTTTGCTGCATACTTTGATTTAACTTGTGAAACAACTAATTCAGAATCCCCTAAAATAGCCAGCAACTTGATTTTATGTTTTGTAGCTATATTCAAACCCGTTAATAAAGCTTCATATTCTGCCACGTTGTTTGTACATTCAAATGCTAGAAAAAATGAATACTTAAATGTAGTACCTTCAGGTGAAACAAATACTATTCCTGCTCCATTACCTTCTTGGCTACATGCTCCATCAAAGTAAATTTTCCATACACTATTGCAGTTTTGTGCAACATGCTTTTCAATTGGATCAACATTGACTAATTCTGGTTGGGCTGGTTCTATCTTGAAATTTCCAAGATTCACATCACAAAAACAATTGATTTGATCTTGAGGCACACAATCAACAACTTGGTTCATCCTTGGCTCCCTATACAACTTAACTTCCTGACCATTCACTGGAATAGTTGCATAAGACAAATCAAACTGGACATTTCTTGATAAAAGCATCCCAAACTGAGGAGGGGTGTCAATTACTATTATATCTATATTATAGGCCACCTAAGGATAAGCAGCTAGTATGACTTCAACATCTTTCATAATACCCACCACAGGAATAGGTTTGTTATCCATTGCATAGCACTTCCCTCCAGTAGTATCCACCCACATACCAAGTTGTTTCATAACTCCTACTGGCATAATATTTATGGCAGCACCAGAGTCTATCATGCAGTTCCTCAACAATTTGTTATTTATTAGTAATGTAGTGAAAAAAGGATCAACTTGTGGGGGATTTAACAATGCATTATTAAGGCACACTTCTGGGATATTCACTTTCTCTTGCTTATTAATAGTTTTAGTGGCCATCTTACTTTCATAATTTATATGTTTTTCATTTCCATTTGTTATTAATTGAACATCACTGTCTCTATATTCCTTAATTTTCATCATCTCAAGTAGTGGAACATAAATTTTTACCTGAGATAAAGCTTGAGTGAATTCAAAAGAAGAGCCCTCCGCTTTCATCATTCTCTTTTGTTCTGATGTTTCTACTTTGTTCTCTTCCTTTTCTCTTTTACTTGACTGATCAGTCTTTTGCACTTCTTTGTGTAACTCTTTAACTTCCTCCTTTTGGGCTAGCTTCTGTTCACTTTTATCATGTTGTTTACTTTCTATTTTCTTCAAAATTATTTGTGTCACCTTTTGATCCTTCATAAAGATTCTTCTGGGGACACCTTCCTTCTCATTTACTGTCCTATTTCTCAACCAGTACTTACTCTTTGCTTCTTCAACTATAGCAATGGTTAATCTCTCTATCTCCTCTTCGGTGAGTTTCCTCATATTGCATTGAGTAGGCACCTCAACAGAATGTGGTTCTGTATAATCTTCTTCAGAGTCAGAAAGAACCTACTATTCAACCATGTGGACATTGTGCCTTTGATTTGAAACATCATACTCATAACCCTCATCCTCTGAAGATGAGTACTTCTCCTCAACACGGTGAAAAGTATTTGAAGTTAAATATACTGTGTGATCTTCTCCACTGTTTCCCATTAACATTCCTTCTTCTTGCATTCTTTGGGCTACAACATAATAATATGGGGAATGTGGCTTATCACAAATTTTATAGAAATAATTGTTATTAACCATATATGTTCCCTTCTTCCTTAATGGATCAGGAGTTTCTTTGTTTCTAGGCCTATCTATTTCAATTTTTCCATCCTTCCAATTTGTATTATAGGGCATGCCATGTAACCTAGGCCTTTCATTTCTATATGTGTTCTCCTGTTTGTATTGATAATTATTGGTTTGTTGAGGAGCACTAGGGTTGTCTCTTTTACTAATTATCCCAGCAACTTTCCTATTGTTTTCAATTGTTAATGCTATCTTATGGGCTTCAGCTAAATCTCTTGGGAACCTATTTCTTAGTTCGTACCCTGTTTTAGGATCAAATGCATTCAAATAAACTCTCAATGCTACAGAGTCTGGCAACTTTGATCTAGGAGGTATCTTATTTTGAAATTTATTGAATCTCTGGTTGAAATCATAAATTGATTCATTCTAATTTTTTTGAATCTGCATTAATTCATGAAGAGTGGCATCTCGTGAACTTAGATTCCCATATTTTTCAAGGAATTGATCCTGAAATTCTTGGACAGAACTGATAAAAGTTGTTGGTAAGCTGTTGAACCAATCCCTAGCCTCTTTAGTAAGCGACATCATGAAAAACCTCATATGTAAATCCTCATATGGTACATCCAAATCTTGGATGAAAGCATTGAAGCTCCTTAAATGATCTTCATTAGTGATTGCACTACTCCCTGTAAACTTTGGGACAAAACTTCTTCAACTGCCATACATAGGGTAAGGGTATAATTGAAACCCTACCAAGTCAAATTTTCTGATCATTGTTGTATACTGATGAGGGGGAGGGTTAGGTGGGTACTGATATTGGTTCATCGGGTTATTGTATTGTGTATGATGATGTGGCACATAATGCTAACCATGAGGTGGTTGGGTGTTTGTATATTGTGAGGGAATATGTGGTGGATGGTTTGGCTATCTGTGTTGATTTCCTATTTGATTGTGAGGAGCTTTTGATGGATTAGAGGGCCCAACATTATTATTTCCCTGCTTATGAGGCGGTACATATTTTGGGCAACCAACTATCTGAGCAGTAATTTGAGCCTTTTGCAATTTCAAGTCCCTCATTGTTTGTATCATTTGGGCTTTCTCCTATTCTGCTTTTAATTCTTCTATCTCCTTTTTTTGTAACTCAAATTATTCTTTTACTTATTCATGAGTTAAAGATTCATAATTTTCCTGAGGAATCTCATGATCATTGAACTCATTTTGGTTACCCTCCATTCTTTGATCATGTTCGTGTTGACATTTGAGTCGTTCAGCTTCAAATTTAGCATCCCACTCTGCCTGTTTCTAAGGATTGTAAAAAGGGTTTCTTTGTTCGTCTAGGTTACAAGGTTCTGCACTTGAATTATCTCTCCATGTATTGTAACGGTCATATGTTTCACAATGTGGTCCCAATGCTTTGTCTTTATTAGTCATGCACATGTCCTCATTTATCCTTTTATCTTTATCAACCTTATCATCCTTGTGTTTCCACTTACTATTGCTAGCAAGACCCCCAGTATGACCTCCTCTATATTGGGATATTCTACCATTCATATTATAAATAGATGTAATGTTGATGCAATATTTTTATCAAAGTTGCCACTCACTTTCTTAAAAGTGAGAAATTGTTTATTGTTTCTTATTCCCAGCAAAGTCTGTACCAGTTTTCTGACTCTATGACTATGGCCCTGATTCTGAGTTGACTCCCCAGCAGAGTCGCCAATTTGTTAGCTCTCAAAAATGCAGGCGAAATGTCCCAAGCAGTTGCCAACCTCTTGATACGTTTTAGGGTAACAGATAAGGTCAAGTGGTTTAGACCTTCTACTCTTTAGGTGCTGCTAAACCTGGGCGGGTGTACCTATATGAATAAGGCAGACTTGACTTATGCTTATTTCTTTTTCAACTGTTTTTCCCACAATGGCAAATGGGAGTGGACAAATAAAACTGGAATTTGGTATAAATTGTATTGCAATATTAAAACTAAAACCTAATATGTTTAGTTAACAGATGTAAAAAATGAATGAAACTAAATAATGAAAATGCAGAGACTAGTGCCTTATTGGGTATGCAAAGTCAAATGAAATCTAAATGAGCAACTTCTTTCAGGAAGACATTCAAATTGTTTGGCATATATTTTAGTTTATAACTTGTATAAACATGCAAGATTATGACTACCAAGTTCTTCTTAACGATTCATATGAACTTCCTTGATTACTATGATCAATTAAAAGGATTTAATCTTTCCTTGAAAGAACCAGTCAATTAACCACACAGATACATCAAATGTGCACTGATAAATTCAACATAAACTTGTTATATCAATTTAAATAACCAGAAAACATTAATCTTGGAGACAACTATAGTAATACTTTCAATGAACACAACGGACAATTGACACTAGAAATACACCACCACATTAAATTATTTTTATTGATATCTTCATAATTTCAAACATGCATCATAGTCTCATATCTATGAAACATTATATTCTATTGTATCCTCCTCTTATTCTATCTTATCTTCGATATTCTATCTATTATCCCTGTTTCACTACTGAAATAGATATTTATACATCAAATACAGGAAAGGACACATCCTTTCAGAAATGTCATATGTTTACATAACAAATAGATTAAAGGATAATCAAGCTCTGTTTAGCCATAAATGAGTTTTAGAAAGGTGATCCAAATAATCCCGACGCTCGTACGTATTCGGATCTCCAACTGTGTTCCGGATTGTGATCTCCATCTTTATCATCTTCTCATTCTTCTCGCTCACTTCTTCCAACATTGTATCCTCCGCAAAAACTATCTTCAGGATTTCACTTAGTATTGACTCACTCTCACCTTTCCATTAGGTCACTTCTTTAAGTTCCTCTTTATCATCAAAGAATGTAATCAATGTTTTCTTGGCAGCATTTATCAACCCTTGTTCATCCCCTTGCAATTCTTCGTAGAAGTTTCGATGTTTATTTATAATATGATTAACAGCTTCAATTACTACACTGTTAGAGGAATCTCTTTGGTTTGTTTCTTGAAACTTCTCCATAATCCATCCATCCATCCTTTTATGTTCTTTTAATGCAACAAGGGTATGTGAATGTTTTCCCCAAAGTTTATTCAACCAAGATGTTAAACTTTCCTGCCTTTGCTTGATTATTGCTACAATTGCATCATGTTTTCCTTGGGAGTAAGCACTTGATCCTTCCCAATGATCTCTTGACTGAGAGCTTTCACCTTGAGTAAGCATCTTGGTTGACTTCATCGTAATGCCTACAAAATTTTTTAGGTGGTCATTTTCTCTCAACATCCTTTCGTTATTTTTTTTGTACATTTCTCTCTCCTTTATCAACATTTGAATTTGTGCTTTGTTCAGATTTGCAACATTAATTCCAATTTATGTAGTAGCCACATGATCAACTTCTCCAACTTTTAAATTCATGACATGCCCAAATTCCTTTTCAGTGTCAATAAATACTAATTTCCTATGGGGTGGACATAAGGCCCAAATCATTAATGATCCTTCATCTGTATTGTATTTCGATCTGCATACACTTCTGTTACCTTTTCTTGATCTAGCTCGTGTGTAGCATTACTATCCTTCAAGAAACTATCAAAGACCAGTGCCAAATTGAGATCTAGTCCTGGAAAGATCATGACACCAACATTTTCCAACATTTTTCTCCCCTTTTCAGGGGTCATACTTGTCATCTCCTCATCTACACACTTCCTTAAATCATTTAATAATTGCTCTTCATTACCTCTAGTAATGTCCTCAACCTTTTCCCTTCTCTCGTTTCCCTTTTGTTTATACAAAAATTCCTTAAAATTTGGAGAGTTTATGAATTCATCATCTGAAACAAATGATTTGTATTCTATATTCCTTGCATCTTCCTCCATAGTTTCTTCAGCACTCAATTCTCTGGTAGGACAGGCATACTGCTGAGTTCTTAATCTAGTTATTTTACCTAGTTGGCTTTGTGGCACATTATCTTCAGCTGTCTCTTCCCCAGAAGACAACTGCTCTGCATCCTGCAACCTTTGATTATATCTTTCAACCACAATTTCTGCTTCTTCTTCTTCCAGATTCTGAATCATATCATCAAAGTGATAGGGAAAATGTTGATACCCTCCAAAATTAATCCTTATTCTAGCAGAATTAATGTACCCCTCCGGGTCAAAATTTTTTTTGGGTGGTCCTCTCTTCATATTGTACTGCAGTAATTTGTCAAGGATCAAATTATATCCTTCTTTAGCCAGCACAGTAAAATCACCAAAACATAATGTACTAGGCATAAAACCCTGCTTTCCAAAGGAGCTGAAATTCATTACACTGGAGTTATCCATCTGTCTGACAACTTCCAAATATGCAATTTTGTTTGCGACCGTCTTTGGCAGAATGAATGGGGCATCTTCAAACCCATAAACTCTAATCATTGTAGCTCCCTCCAAGTAATACCAATCTCCCCAATTATGATCAACTGGCCCATTGAAATCCTTTAGCCGAAGAAATCTCTTTATCTCTTCAGATAAAGAATAATCATATGAATGATTGTACAATTTGTACAATGTCTTTACAAAGTATTCTTCAAAATGAACAAAACTAGAGGTTGCAAATCTATTGTCCCAGACAACAGTCCATAATTGAACAGGTAATGCTGCACCATCCTTACTAGTTTGAGAAATTCTCATCTCCTTGGGCCACAGTCCCAACTCTTGCCCAAAATATAACACTATATGCATCAATAGTGAATAATGCCTGAGGTGAAAAATAGAAGCTCCGCCCTTCATTGCCATCAATATAGAATCAAGCCCCATGGAAATGTATGAGGCATAGTCAAATGGCCTAGAGTTGTGATACTGGATATCTGCAGAGATTATCATGGGAACAATTGACATATATTCTGGGACATCCATTCCCAATACCTGGCCAACTAAGAAATAAGTGTATTTTATATAAGGTTCAAATAAGTCAATATGAAAAGGAGGTCCATCACTATCCTGTAGAGGAACTAGTTTGCCATCTTGTTTAATCCTATGAATTGGCAATCTCCAACCTTTATAGATTGTGTCCATTCTTCTGTACTCCAAATCCAAATCGTCACATATGATTTTGTCATTCCAAACCCCTTCCAAATTGAAAACCTCCCTTATTGCCTCTTCTGATAAATGTATTTGTGGCTTCTCGGATGGGTCACATATAGCTTTGAATTTTGGATTATAGTAGATAGCCAACAATTTCACCAATTCAGCATTAACAAATACATTAGGGCATACCAGCTTTCCCAAGTTAAGCTTCCACGGGTTGCATATTGGCTCAAAACGATTTCGCCTATGATAGTGAAAATTAAATAATTCATACACCCTTATTGTGGTCCAAACGTCTCCTATGAATTTTCATTTATAATCTAGTTTATCTACTTCTGCCCTAAGTTGTGCAGATCTTCTGGCTTTAGGTCCAGAACCTGGTAATTGGTCAACAAGGTCCTGATTTAATCTTCGCTCATTGCCCTCATGTTTTGTCTCAGTTTTTTGTTTCTTTCCTTTTTGTTGACTACTATCACCATGATTTCTACCTTTTGATTTCCCTAGACTAGGAGATTCCATTTCCTCAAAATGACAGTAATTAAAACTAGAGGAATTAAGGCATAAGAACTTACTATATTTTCTTGAAGCCTTCGGAATGAAAGAATGCCCTGGTTCTCCGTTCACCTCTCCAATTCTTCCGCTAGCAATTCCACACCAATGTCTCCAATTGAATTTTCCTTGTTATGTTCCCTTGTGCCATTAATGTGCCAGCTGAAGCACGAGTGAAGTCCTTTTTCAAAACTCATACTACCACATCAAATGTATTGTCGGTGAGACATTTTCAAATCTGGAGCGATAACTTTTTCAACATTCACTTAACCTTTCGTCAAAACATCCTATAGTCTTCCCAACACCCTGAAGTCTTACCGACTATCACAAATTGAATATCGCTATAATGTCCCATAGTCTCACCAATAGTTATCACTTTAGTCTTATGTATCACTGTGACAATTTCGAGTCAGGGAGATGTTCCATAGATTATATTATGTCTTACCGATGAAGTAAATTCTATCAGTAAGACTTTGAAACCTGAAAAGACTCCTACCAATGCTAATTGTCTTTTCGAACTTATTATTCCAATAAATCTTAATCACATGCTCTGTTCGGTGAGACTCTCCCCGAATCATCTCATCAGTGTGACTTTAATAATCGGAGGAACTTATGCCGATGACCTTTCTCTCGTTGATGCATATCTTTATCGATGTGACTTACGGGTCGACAGGACTACATGACTTCATCCTAATAGTCTTTTGATAGAATCCCTTTGCGCTTTGTCGGCAAGACCTGATGTTTTCGGTAAGACTTCACTCCGATGACTTTAGTTTGGCCGAGATGTTTTCCTCATGCACCAGTCGGTAAGACATGCATTAATTCGTTATGACTTATTCCGATGACAACTCTCTTTCTTAGATGATCCTTTTGTCACCGAGACAATAAATTGTATCCTGCCGATATGTGTTTATAGATGGAATATTTTGGTATGAGATTCCTGCACTCTTGCCGATAGGCTACAAAAGATAGACATTAGTAAGGATGCTTTATGGATCGGGGAGACCCTGGCCTTCTCTTGCCGATATGGATTATACTGTAAAATATTAAGGACTAGATCGATTCTACTAGACCACATGAAAAAAATGGGAAAAATATTATGATGAGAGAATTTTTTGCTTATGGTAAGGATTAATTTGGAAACTCATGAATATAATCAACTATGAAATTTTCAAAATTTCACAGTTCTAACATGCAATACCAAAGGTCATGCTTGCACCCAAGTATGAAGATGCAATTGAGGAATAATTTGATTTTGGAGTTGCAGCTAAAAGTGATCAGTTTCAACTCACTTGTCCAATCCAGGACAATAATAGGCATGATCGTTATCAAGGTGCAAGTGAGTTTATTTGCACTTTTCATGAAACATTGCAATAGTTTATTGAATATCTGCATGTGTTTCATGTTCTTTTAGCAATACATAACCATGTAATGCATCAGCTGTTGATTAAAAAAGGGTGTTATTTTGCAAAGCCTTTCAATGGTTTTGTTTGAACAACTTCTTCGCTGGTTAGGCTAGGTTAGGGTAGTTTCATTTTACTTGCAGTTTTCATTTCCCTAAGTGTTGTTTTGCATAATTAAGTTGTTTTCTTTGGCATTTTGGTGTGTTGAAATAAGTTTCGGGTGGCATACGTTATTCTGATGAGTTCCAACAACATACAATGTTGTTTTTGGTTTTTAGATGACTAAGTACCCAATGGATAAGCTTCATGCAATTGGTCAAGATGTTTAGCAGGAAAACATATAGCAGATGTCACCAAAAATGTTACCTGATTTTTCTTCCAGCTAAATCAAGTAACTTATTGTTTTTTGTGTTTGCATTTAAACATTAAAAGATACATCATTTTATGCTAAGTTTCATTAATGTGCATAAAGGAGATTGTCAAAAAACAAATATTGCATTATTCTAGTTTTGCAAGTACATACAAATGGGAAAGATAACCAACATGTATTGCAAATGTAATCTTAATTGATGATCATAAGCATATAATGTCCCTCACAAGCCAAAGGACTAGCTATTCTAATGTTTATAAAGAAAAGAATATATGCCTATAGATAGCAGAAAAGAAATTGCACATAAAATGAAAACAGAACCGTCATTGCCTAGTGGAATGAAGAATCTTGTTGGCTTGGTCCCACATCATCTCGATATTTCCCACTTGTCCTAGTTCTATTTGATGCTCTCCTCGTTGCTCCTAGGTTTCTTGCATATGAAAAAAGAGTGTTGTTAGAGCAATGAAAGGTCTCTGATCAAAATATGTGCAAAATATCCATAAACGTGTAATTTGATGTCCATAAGAATTAAAATAGACAACATACCATAAGTTTATAGGAAAACAAGAAAATAGTGATTGATGCAAAAACATCTATGATAAGCTTTGTTTATCTAACTAGTTTTTTCCTTGTGCAGATTTAGGACAAGTCTTGTTACTATTTTGATTCAACTAATTATAGCATGTGGAGAAAAATGTGACTCCCACGAGGGTTGAGCCCAACATGCTACCCTCTGATGTTTTAGGAGGAATATGAAATTGAGCAACTTGATCAAATCAATGATAAGCATATTCTTGATGCATTAAATCAATATGGAATCAAACCAGTTGATCAAATTTCATTATCAGATTCAAAAGATGCAACAAATAATGTGAACTCTCAAGAAAGTTACCCTTCATCTTTTCACAATGAATCAATCAATAGGTTGCTATCATGTCAAAAGGAGTGTGTATTTTGCTGGATATGTATTTCAATCTTCTTAAGTGGATCCAAGATCCATTTTATTAAAGAAGCAAATGATTTTTGTGATGCATCAAGTTCAATTATCCATCCATTCATAAATAATGAGGGAGCTATCAAGTCATGTCTAAAACCATTATGAGTCATATGGGATAGCAACAATGATCTCATACTACAGGACAACAATAATCAATGCACAATGCCTCATGATGATGTACTAGTCACAATGATCTAAATGCATGAAGAGCATGATCATTAAGGTACAACAATAAATAGAGATAGAGGTCCACAAAATGGAACAAGCAGTGAGCCATGAACATCCTTTGACAGTGCATGCATGAAAAGGAAAACACAATGATGCAAGTGAGTAACTGAAATTACATTGCCAATCATCATTGCTTCTAACACAAGGCAGTCAAGTATGAAGGAAGCTATGGACAGAGCCAAACCTCATCTCATATAGTAATTCCCAATGTTTCTTTTTATCTCCATCAAATCTCAATACAGAGCCACAAGATCATTTTTCCAGATAAGAGTATCAGTTTAGAGGTGGTTATAAGTATTCATCTTAATCATGTCACCAAGCTTTGAATCAGTTACAATCATTATCAATCAACTGACAAGTCATCAAGGGGCAATGAGGAAGTTCATTTATAAGCTACAAGTTATATCTCAAAAGGTATGTTCTTTCATCTTATTGCTTTAGATGCAACATTTATAAATGCTAGTCCCAACATCAAAGTGCTTTGAAAGAGATAGTGATTTTGGCACTGGTGATATATGATCACAAATTCACAAGGAAACATAGGTGGTATGTTTCCAGCCACAAGGATTTTCAAGAAGCATTCCATTCATAGAGTGTTCAATTTGCATTATTATTGTAGTAGCATTGTTTGATGAATATGCATATGTTTTATAGTCATTTAAATCCCAAAGCACAAATTTTTTTCATGTATCATAAAGAAGTGCTATCAAAGGTAACAGAGCATGTGAAAAAATCAACATGACCACAAGACATAGGCCTGCTCCTATTGACAAAACATAGTTTAAGTGAAGAAGTAGATTGTGTAATGAAGAGAAAAGTCTTCAATAAGGATCACAGTCATGTTTTGAGATCATAGGTGGATAGTGATAAAACTCATGTGAAATTCAAAATCTTCACATTGCAATAGTCACCTCATGTAAAGGATAAGAGAGTCTCACTTATTGATATTCAATAATTACTCATCATTCATGATAGTGAGTTGACTAGGGTCACTATAATAAATGATAAATACTTATGCAATGGAATACAACAAGCATAGACATCAGACAAACTACACCAGATTTGGCAGAAGGTTGGAGTTGTATTAGTAGCCAGTCTGAAGAGTATCAGATTATCAATAAATTTGTCCATGGGCTCAATCAAATTGAAGATATCAAGGAAGATGATGACATGAATTCACTCAAAGGATTATGAAATCCATACAAACAACGTGCTTGAAACTATGTTATTGCAGGAATCTTCATCTAATGTGACTATGGTTGTGAATAAACAAAGCTTATATATTGTTGTTAAAGTCCAAGCTAAAATAGATAGGGAAGAAAACAAAAAGGAATTTATCTATGAAGATGCAAATTCTTTGGAAAATAAAGATAATACAGAGAGCCTAAATAAAGTGATAAGAATAGAGGAGCATGATAGGTGAACACCATGTACAAATTCACACATCACTAGAACTTCTTATAGGAAGGGGTCTCCTATGGATTGATTCCCAGGAACGAGGACAAAATCATTCATGATGGAAGAAAAGTATGTGCAATTATATTTTGTCCTTGAGAATGTTACTATTCTCTGCCTATGCAAGTTTTTGTATGAGGAATTAGTGTAAAAGGAAATGTCAAATGAATGATAGTAGCGATCATGAAAAGGTTTTCAGAGAGCTTGTATGGCCACAACAAGTCACATGGAGATTCAAGAGCATAGGATCCACAATCATTTCATTGTTCCAAGTAGCTGAGAGAATATTGCCTTTAGATTTGAATTGGTGCAGAGTTTTTTAGAGTGTGTTGGATCAACAATTACACCTTTATAAGATCCAACCAATAGAGGCATCATTATTTTTGCAGAATGTGCTTGGAGGATACATCCATGGCATGGAGTGAAGTACCAAAAAAAAACCCTCATACCCAGAAACCCTAAGGCCGAGCCTTCTATGAAGGTTTTCCTTCATTTTTTCTCCTATGCAATGCATAATGTGGTAATCATAGTCATATAAAAAAGAAGTGATTTTGTAGTAGTGAAGGAAAATGAATGCACAAGTTTGGTGACTCAAAATGGCCATGAGAAGCTCAGCCATAAGTTGTGAAACTTTTGATACTTACATGTGGGTAGGAAAAACCCCATTATCTTGAAATATTTTTGAAAACCTTGCCATAAAAGCCACAGGAAATAGATAAAGCTGCGGGCATGATTCAAGGGTAGTGTTCATGAAAGAATGTAAAAATGTGTAGAGTGTTTGACTCATACCGAACTGTGCAATAGCATTGAATTATTTTGCAAATCATTTCTTTCTTCACATGGCAACAAGTTCTTTAGGAATAGTCGACTATGATAGCTCTTGTTTCAATTGACATTGTTGGCCATTACTATTGGGCATCATAAGGGAATGCCATGAATTTATAAACCAACAGTAAAAGCAAAAATTCATCTAGAAACACACAACCATATAGAAAAATGAAGTTACCCATGTAAGAAAAAATCAATAGGCCATGTATGGCCGAGGCCAAAATCATTGATTTTATTCACAAACTGTGTGAAATCTTCATGAAAAGTATAGGTAATCTCCAAAATATGCATGGAAAATGACAGAGAAAATCAATACATTCACTATTCTATGAAACATACTCTTGTTTCTGCAAGAATAGGCTCCATTTCGATCATTCATCTTCTTCAGAAATGAAATGAAAAGATTAAAGTTCTTCTCAGAAGCTTACCTTTGTCAAAATCTATCGAAGACCCCTCTAAAGTTATAGAAATTTTCCCATGGAAGCCACATACAAAAAGCTTTGTTGAAAACCTAGGACAACGTGGCTGGGAGGAAGTCTCTAGAAGCTTGAAAATAAAATGAGCTGCATTTTCTTTCTTTTTTGTTAGTTTCGTTATTAGGGTTTTGAACCCTAATGTACGTTGATAGGAGAGAAGGCATTTTTTCCTTTGCATTTTATTTGAAAAAACTATTGTCATGGCCTTTTTGTACCTTGGTAATTTTCAATGCCTTAGGAGTTTTTATAAACTCATTCTTCCCTTATGCTTTGTAAATGCTAAGTCTTTTGACTTATCCTTCACGTGTTACTAACTCTCACATGGCTAAGTCTTGGCCCTTTTTAAAATTTTGTATTCTTTTAAAAAAATACAAAAAAACATTTAAATTTAGTGATGTTTTATAAATCACTTGAGTTCAAATGTTACAATGAATGCAAAATAAATTGTATTGAGTCTTCAAATTATGGTCAAGGGAGTTAGTTGTTGAGAGTTTATGCTTTTGCAGGCATATAGGGAAGTTAAGAGAGTTTTGCAAACATATGCCTTGCATATTGGAAATGTTGTTTTCAATTTGCAAACATGAGGGCATATAGGGAGCATTTAATTTATTTTTGGAGAAAATGAGAGCTTTTAGGGGGTATGTTGAGCCCAAGTTTTTCATTTTTTCATTTTACTTTCAAATGTAAGACATTTAGTTAAATGGTGTGATTAAAACCATTTAATTAAATGTTGTTTTTTAAATGAAAAATTGAAAAGGTGTGTGTTGATATGTTTAGTCATGAGGTGTTGTTGAATCTTGTGCTTTGCAAACATAAAAGGCATGAGTCAGAGAGCTGGGAGACATAATGATATTGACCATCATGTGGGATTGATGTGTGGGTCATCTTTGACTGTTTTGGAGGGAATGTGACCATTCTAGAGGCATTTTGTCGTGCTTTTCTGGTGGTTCAAGTCATGGCTTTACTTTTCTACTCTTTGGAGGCCTTTTGGAGTGATTTTGGAAGGTTCTTTTTTGTCCTTTATGTTGCATCCGACTAGAGTTTCTAGAAGGACTTGTGGGGGAGCTTGTTTCAAACATTGCTTAAGTATCTTCAAACTTAAGTTTTTGGGGAGTTATTTTCTTTCTTTTTGTAGGGCATTGTAGCTTACTTTGGAGCTTTTTTTAGGTAGTGGACTGCATTGTGACTTAGTGTCAGACATATAAAGAAGTATGTAACACCATTTTTATTAATGAAATTCAGTGTTTTACCTTCTTAGAAGCTACTTTATTGAGTGCAGTGTGGTGATTGATGAATGTTCTTGTGAGTTTTGGTAACTCCTTCAATGCTTGTCTCATTTTAGCCCCTTTAGGTAGAATAAACATATATTTCTGCAGGTTGTAATCTGTGTGGTTCAAATAGTTTTTTAGTTGTGAAAGATTTCCTTTCCTTCAAAAATGACAAGTGAACCAAGCCTCCTTACAAAATACTTATGCATTGACATGTTAAAATATCTGGGTTGTGTGAAGTTAAGCTAATATTTTAATGAAATTGTGTGTTAAAGCAATTGTATAGGTCTGAGAAGTCAAATTAGGTGCATCACCATAGGGGTTTGGTTTTCTTTTCATGTTTCTTTCTCCCCTTTTCCCAACAAGGAATAGTTTAGGTGACACCATCAAAAGGGGAGCTAGCCCATCATCTGGAGGTCTACTTTCACAATAGGATACCCACAACCTGAAAGCAGTCCCATGTTAGTCCAAATTTGTTGAGCTCTTTCACAACTTAGTAAAGGGGTGCAAATTTGGATCACTAAGAATCACCTTAGTTAGCACTTTAAACTTCCCTTGTTAAGTTAGTATATTTCTAGCATTATTATTGTACTCTTACACTTTCTGACCATACATACACTAGTGCCCCAGTGAGATGCCATTGTGTTGTGTTCTTGTCCCTAACCTGCATTGTTGTCCCCTAGTAGAGAGCTATCCAAGGTACAGTTCAAGTTCCAGAAACTTGGTCGCTTAGCCCCATTCAAATTCTTGAGTTAGTACTGACAAAAGTACTTGAGAGTGCTCTACCCTATATATTGGACCCTCAACCCTATATCATCAACCTTCTATCCTCAACCCTAAACCATCAAACCTCAACCCTTAAACCCTAAACCCTTAAACCCTCTACCCTCTACCCTCAACCCTTAAACTTAAGTAAAATCTCTACCCTAATCCCTCAAACCTCAACCCTTAATCCCTCAACCCTATATCGTCAACCCTCTACCCTCAACCCTAAACCATCAACCTTAAACCCTTAAACCCTCTACCCTCTACCCTCTACCCAATACCCTCTACCCTCAACCCTATACCCTCAACCCTTAAACCCTTAAACTTAAGTAAAATCTCTACCCTAATCCCTCAACCCTTAAATCCTCTACCCTCTACCCTCTACCCTATACATTAAACCCTCAACCCTTAATTCTCAACCCTCAACCCTTAATCCCTCAACCCTCAACCCTTAAACCCTAAACCCTCAACCCCTATACCCTCTACCCTATACATTGGACTCTCAATCCTAATCCTTCAACCATATACCCTCAAACCTATACCCTAAAGCCTGTACCCTAAACCCTAAACCCGAATCTTTACTTCCTTTTAATGACACTTTACTCTTTAACCTGACATGAATCCCTTTCCTTTAACTGACATTTGAACTTAACCTTGCCCCTTTAACCTTGCATTCTCACTTAACTTTACCTTTATATTGATCTCTTTAACTTTTATTTTATTTTGTCCTTCCTTTCCTTTTCTTTATCTTACATCTCTTATCTTTCCTTTCGATTCATTCCCTTTGTTACTCGACCCTTTAACTTCCGTACTTTTAATTCATGAATCCTCGAATACTTTAACTCCGAACCTTTAACCTCGTGAACCATCCACTCCCCCACCCTCAACCCAATACCCTAAACCCTCAACCCTATATCCTCAACCCTTAAACTCTCTACCCTAAACCCTCAACCCTCAACCCTTAATCCCTCAACCCTTAAACCCTACGCCCTCAACCCTTAATCCCTCAATTGTTAACCCTTAATCCCTTAATCCCTTAGCCCTAATCCCTTAACCCTCAACCCTTAAACCCTAATGCCTCAACCCTCAACCCTTAAATCCTAATCCCTCAACCCTAAAATCCTTAAACCCTCTACCCTCTACCCTCTACCCTCTACCCTCTACAATATACATTAAACCCTAAACCCTTAATTCTCAACCATCTACCCAATACATTGGATCCTCAACCATATACACTAAAACCTATATACTCAACCTTATACCATCAACCCTCAACCCTAAACCTCGTCCCTCAACTCTTAAACCTTTAAACCCTCAATCCTTAACCCCTCAACCCTTAAATATGAACCTCACTGTTTAATTTATGGAGAACCTTTAACCTTTACCTTTAATCTCGATCCTCGACGATCCATTCGAATTTCCCTTTCTCTCGACGCGATTTATTTTCCTTTATATACCTTTCTTGCTGACCATCCTTTTACTTTACTTCGTTCGATCTGAACGATCCGATCCGCCCGATCTGACGATCCCACGGATCGATCCTGTTCCGTCTATGCTGACGGATTGACGACTTTGATCCTGGATGATCTGCCTGATCTTGATTGAGGAAACTGATCGGATCCTGCCGATCGATTTCGCTGATCTGAAATGCAGCGATGACCTCTCTCTACTGCCTCTCTATCTCTCTCAGGTCTCTCCCTCCCACCCTACCAAGACAACTCTCTCTCTCTCTTAAAATTCACCCTCCCTCTAAAGACATACACACTTTATAAGTAGACATGCATACATACAAAGATACATACATGTACATATATACATACATATAAGCATACATACATACATACATACATACATACATACATACATGTCATACAAGCATAGATACATAGAAACATATAAATATATATACATACATTCAATAGAGTAGCATTTAACACAAAGCAAGACATAATGCAAGCACGTTATAACGCGCTTGCGTTATTTCTTGCTTTAGGAATCCCCAAGCCTTGGGGTTGGTGTTTTCCTTGGAATACCAACCCAAAGGCTTGGAGTGTATTCCAAACATCCAAAGACGTGTTTTTGAAAATTCTATAATTTTTCACATAATCGTGTTCATGCTAAGCATCAGGTTCGCATGTGTTTCAATGTCAAACAAATCAAACACCTGGTTAATGTTAGGCTCTCTCTTAGCTATCTAATGATGTATTTTTTTTCAAATTTTGACAATGTTAAGTCTTTGATCTATAATTCCTTTTGTTTGTGTGTCTAGCATTCTTGGAAAAACTAATTTTTCGTGTTTTTTTATTATAAATTAACTACTCATCAAAATTTCAAATAAATTACATTTTTAGAAACTAGTCTCCATTCTATGCATATTAAAAAAAAATCAATTAGTTTCCAAAATTTATAGGGGTAGCATGACCAAAATTCTATTTTTCACGAAGTGTCCACTTTGAAAATTAGTAAAAAATAAAATATTCATTAAAAACTATTAGAAAAATCAAGCATAAACTACATACTATTAGCTAATTTCTCATCGGAGGAATTTTAAAAATACTAAAAAAAAGTTAACCGTGCTAGGGAGCCACAAAAGTTGCTATGTTATGATTTTTTGAAAAAACAACACCAATTTTTGTGGTCCCCTCTTTTGAACCCCTTAATATCAACCATTTAAAAAATAAATTAGTAGTTTAGAAAATAGACTCGAAGCACTACAATCCTTGTATTTGTTGCATCTCAAAATTTTGAGTGTAACTATCCTCAATTTCATGTCCAAGGTCAGTATTTCCTAATCTAAAAAAAAAAGTGGCCACTTAAGCCCCCTTTTTGGCCCCCCATAGTTTTGCACTTACCCTTATGTTGCTTGGATATTTTTCCATGTTTCTTGGTTGATTCTTGTATTTGTGAAACCTTTCAAGTTGGTTTATAGTGATAAAGATATTTTTCCATAGAAAAATGGCCCCTTGTCATTTTCATGGCCTTTTAGGTCTTATTTCATGATGTTTGGTCTATTTTTCTATGATTTTATGTTGTAATGTGGCTTGAACATGCATGTTTAGGTACTAAAATTCAGATAATGACATATTGCGAGGGTATTGTGAAGTGTTGTAAAACATTTCTACACTCTTCTAGACTCTATTCATTAAAATTCACCTAAAATTCACCTTTCCATCACTAAACAAGTCCTATTTTGAAGTCTTGTAAAGTCTTGTAGAAGGATTTCACACTTTTCTAGGCATAACTTCACTATTTACACCTTTCTTATGCTTCATTTGACCCCTTTATCCCCTTATAAGCTTTAATTCAGTGTATTTTTTAATGTAAACCCGACAAACAACATTAAATGTGACTTAATTCCCGACACCCATTTTCAGGTCCTAGGTGGGACCCATTCACCATGGGTGGCGAATGAGTCCCCCTTGGCTCCAAATTTAAAATATTTCAAATTTTCTTTCAGATTTTTATTATCTTGGCTTCAGCCACAAGAATGTATAAATAAGTATTTTTACATCCATTTTAACCCCCATTCATAAAAGCATTCATCAAGTTCGCTTGTTCACTCATTCAAGCAATTTGCATCAGCTAATCAAGCATTCATGAAGAATTTTGAAGCATCCATTGACATAGCTTCAGAATTTCTTCAACAAGGGTTTGGTAACTTGATAGCATTTGCATGTTATTTGTTTATCATTCTCTTTCATTTCATTATTTCATTAAGGGTTTGATTACCAAAGTGGGGTTTGACCAAGGCAAACCCTTATTTTCTAACCCTCAACCATTTTCCACCTCTTGTGTGTGTGTTTGTAGAATTTTGTATGCAGATTTAACAAGTATTTAGGTGTTGAAGAGTGGTCAACAAGTCAACAAGGTGCTTCAAGTCAAATCAACCACATTTCAAGCTTGGAGAAGGCATTTTGTCTGTTTCCTACAAAATTGACTTTGGCAACCTGACAAGCAGACATCCTTAGATCTGGTGTTGCAGAGTTGTCTCTTGATTTCTCAAAATTTTGGGAGAGGAATGATTCACCACTAGTGGCAAATGAGTCCCACCTTAAGGTTGGAAATCTAAGTTTTGTCAGATTCTGGATCCCAACACTTAGAAACCTATTCCTGACAATTTTCATCAAAAGCAAAACTGATTCGCCACCCTAGGTGAATGAGTCCCACTGGTGATTTTTTGTAATTCTAGATAGCATCCAGAACATTCTAGAGTCTTCATCAGACCTCTGGGTGCACACTGATTCAACTCATTTCATTTTGTTCTACACTTATTTATTCATAGCTCTTTGTTTCCATATCACATTATGTTTTCCAACATAGCATAAATCTTAAGTTTTGCATACATAATCAGTCATTTAGATCACTTAATTGCATTTAGTTCATTTCATTTAGTCTAAATAACATCCTACATTGCATAATTTGAATGAACCTAGCTAGCATTTTTGGCCTACCTCTCTCCTTTTAGGTGCAAAACCCTAGAAGAGTTAGAGAGTCTTGTGGTGCCAAAAATCTACAGTTCATATATATATCCTATATTGGAATTTATATGATTGTAACAGCCTAAAAGGTTCAAATAGATTATATTGGTTTCTATCCAACTAACCTATTAATACTATATGTAGTTTGTCAATACTATATGTAGGTTATCAATACTATTCATATGTAGCATGAAATAAGAACTTTCTTGATTTACTTTAGTGGCAATGCCATTTTAGTTTGGCTATTCCTAGGGTTAAAACAATCCATGGGAAAGGTGGTAACCTATGTATAGAGTATGAATGGTCAAATCCAAATCAAGCTAGGAAGGTGGGTGAGCATGTGACCTCCACTCTAAATTTTGGGTGAGGAATACTTTGGCCAAAGTAGTGTAAGTAGCCACTATTTACATTGTCAGTTCACAATGATCTGGGTTTGTATAATAGGCCAAGATTGTTATACATGTAGGTTGTAGCCATTGTATGGAAGCTCTAGATATATAGGACACAACACTATGCTCGAAAAAGGATAGGATTATGAGGTTACCAAACCAATCTCTTCGTCAAAGGGTGGGGCCATCTTACCAGTTTGGTAGATGTGTGGGGGACCACGATAAGTATGTGGTTGGCAGAAAAGCACTTGAGTGATGCTTCTCCTCATGCAGTTGGCAACCAAGATTTGAGGAAGGACATCTGGACCATTCGTATCTCCATTTCAGTAAGCTTGTTGAAGCTATGTATGTAAACATGTATCCATCTCTATGGAAATTGTAAATGTGAAATGTCATATTGAAATTATGTAATGTAAAATCGGTACTTATATTAATGAAATAATTCTTTATTATGCAATGGAAAAGCTTGAAATAGTTATGTTTCAAATATGCATTTATTATTCAAAAGAAAAGAAAATTTGTATCTCTTGATGTTACTAGCATAAACTGTTCACTTGTGGGTAAAACATAGTAAAATTATTAGGTAGAACAATGGGCATGTTACAAAACTTCATTATTCCTTGTTTAAACACTTTAAACTACATCAACCCACAAAATTTTATATGCCTTAGATATAAATGAGCCTTAATTTATTTTTCTTTTGTATCGTTAGGTCCTTTATATGATGGCTTAAGGGGATTTTTAAGAAAATGGTTTAAGGGGATTAAATTTACCTATATGACCTAAGAAAATGGTTTAAACCCCTATATGACACAACCCTTCTCCCTCTTTCATGTGTGTAGATTTTCATATTTGAAGCTAATTGGAGGAAGATTGAAGACTAGTTGCTCATTCATGTATTCAAGCCCTACAAGTTATCAAGCCACATAAATTGGATTTTCTCTTTAACATATGAAGTTTTGATAATGACTGTAGGAGAATAGGATTTGTCGATCTAGAGTTACATGCCCGTGAATTCAGCTGGACTAAAAAGTGGGAACCCAGTCTAGGGCATCCCACACCCCTGACCAATCAATTCAGCATCATATTTTTATCCCAAGTTCTTTTGTGTCTGCTCTCTACATTTTTGAAGCTATTTCTTTCTTTTTATTTTACATTTCTTAGAAATTATCTCTATTTGTTGTATTTTCATAGTTTGTCTAGGAACATCATTGCATCATAGAATTCAATCAATCATAACATCATCCCTCAATCACAAGGATTAAAACCTTGACCCACCATTCTGGCTATTCCATTGAGGCTTGTAGCCAAGTGGGTATTGAGATCATTTTTAATCCTTCCTTAAATGTCCAAATTGGGAGAAGCAGGATTTACAACTTAGGTCCATTTTCCCAATCAAACAACTAGTACGAAGATGAATATTTGGATAAGGTGGTTGAGATTCCTACTTTTGATAATATCTATAAACAATGTGGCTAGAAGTTTAATATGTGATCAACAAGGCTTATGTAATTTGACTCATCCCAGTAGAATATAATGTTCTTTTTTTGGATGGGTTTTCATGAATTTGTGTAGTTAATAGTATAGTGCTTTTCGTTTAGGTATAAGAAAATTTTGAGTTTTGGACCTAGTGGCACCCTTAGCACCAGTATTTGATTCATTATTTTGGAATAAACTCCTAGGCCCTACCAAGTTTATAATATAAAAGAACATTGGACATTATTTTTGATTACAAACTTGTTGAAATTAATAAGGTAATTCTTTTTAGATATTAGGCCTAAAGAATATTATCCATGGGTTTAAATTTCTTATATATTAGGTGCCCCATCAAAGAAATGTAATATTTATTATGTCATAAAGTAGGATGTGAAGTGTGAAAATATATATTCATAAGATTGAACTTGTGACTTCATATTTCCTTTTAGATTAAAATTTTCTCATTTTTCATTAAAAAATATATTATTTAATTTAGAAATTCATTTCTAAACATAAATATAATTTTCTTCTCTATAAATTTTACTTTAATTTATTAATTAATATCAATATGATGTGGACTCAAAATTTGTATGAAGACAAACTCTATTTAGGATTAAATTTTCTAGAAGGTTTTAAGATCAATATTTGGTGTTATAATTGTTCAAACTATCATATAGATAATTTTTTTGAATTATTTTTTTATGTACTATTATTTGTTAATGTTTAAATAATCACTCTTAAAAGAAATGAGATTATAGATTTTTAATCTTAAAATGTTATGCTTCCCATTACTTTAATTTAAAGTTGGATGATAATGTTTATTTGAATATAATATTTGGATAGCAATGTAAAATATATTTATGATTAATTTTTTATGTATCTTGTTAAATGATAGATTATTTATATACAAGTCTTATTTAGAAATCTATATCAATAATCATGATCTTTATATTAGTATCTCTATTATTGAAGAAAATGACATCGTAATTATTAGTAAGACTATTAGTATTCATATAAATTTTTAAATAAAACATTACTATCTCTATTTTTTTTAAATGACATCTTAATCATTAGTGAGACTTGTATAAAATATTTATAATAATTTAAACTTAAACTTAAGTATTATTTTAATTTATAAAATATTCTTTATGATAAAATAAATTAAATCTTTTGAATATATGATTATGAAAAATAATTGATGTAGATCACAAAAATATTTAGGTGTTTAAATATTTATTTAAAATTATATTTTAATTTATCTATATTTAGTAGTCATCATGTACAATGTTCAATGTAGATAGTGTACATCATATAAATAGACTCAAATATAGCTAAAAACATTTGAAAATAAGAACATAGTTTGTCTTCACCTTGCAACATTCAAATTCTCTAATATTTTTAAACAATATCGTAAAACATATGATTAATAGGATTGGTAAATTTTAATATATAATATTGGTTGACCAAAATATTATATTACTATCATTACTACTCTCAAAGTGTTTTTAATTAATAATAGTATAATATTACAATTGTCAACTATTCATTATTTGAATTTTTTAAAGTACATAACAATTATTATATAAGAAAAATAAATATATTGAATTAGGAAAAAATTAAAATTCTCAATAGACTACCATGCAAAATATTTTAATATAAAGAATGGTGGATAATAACATCTAAAATGCATATAGATTTTTATAGCCCTTCAATGTTAAAAATTAACCAAAAGATTCCCCTATAAAATTAAAAAATAAGTATCTCCTTCAAACATGACAATTGTCTATACAAAAAAAAATGTAGAGATTCCTTCTTTGTTGTGGTGAAGGTTACCAACTATTCTTCATAGAAAGTAAAAATAATCAAGGCGATGCAACCCTTAACAAAATAATATTGATTTGAGTGAGTTAAAAGTATTTCATTTCATATGTGAATTAAGTTGTAGTTGTTGCTTTGACATCTTTGACATCTTTGATTGATTATTTATACTTCATGTGGCTTTGAACAAACTAACTGGTAACGAGAAAAAACACAAGAGAGAATTGTTGTCCCATAGCTATAGGTGCCACCAATACAACCAAGTTCTCAACATTCTTACTCCAAACATATTCAAACACACTGAATGAATTATTGATCGAGTTCCTCCTCCCACTATGCCCACCACTATGCATGAATGCTCACTAATATGTGTTAAGTCCTTGCCCCACTTTGCACCATCCATCATGATAATATACTGAGAGATACCCATAATTTTGATAGAATCTTAATCTATTACAATAAAAATCATAGATAAAATGTTGAAAATTCTTTTAACACTTCCTATATTGCATCTAATAAATTCCCTAAACATGTTTAAGAATACTAAAATTGTTATCATAACTATCTCCTTATCATTACCTGAAACACTATCTATTTCTCACACCCTTCATTCCAATTAGCTACTACGAAATTTCCTACAAACAAAAGCTCATATACAAAATCAATCCCATCCCACCCATTTAAAGAACAATTAAATACAATGACATAGAGTAAAGGCTTAAAATAAGTAGTGAGAAAACAAATAAGTCTTCAATTACAAGAAATGGTGATGAAATCCATACTAGTGGACATAATTTGAAAATAATACAAGAAATTGTAAACGTCCTTGAAGACCACATTCACCCACGTGATATCTCTAATGAAGAGTAAGAAACTCATATACAAATTCATACCTGTAATTGCACGTTTTTTTGCCTTGTAGCCTACCAAACTTGCTTGTCCAGCTAAAATAACGTGAACCCAAAATCTTGAAGACAAGATAGGATATAGTACATTTTTTTTTGGTCTTCCTTTAAAATGAACTGAGTCAAAGAGGGAGGAATTCAAAACAATTAAACAAATGTTTCCCACAATTTTAACATCTGTTTTATTCATTAACTGTGTTGTTTGAAAAACTTAACGTCTGTTTTATTTATTAACCGTGTGGTTTGAAAAACTAACCGTGAAGCGAGAGAAACACTAACCATCAATCAATGATGAATGAAAGCTTATAATACAACAAAATCTATAAATGATGTGGTCTGGGTCATAAATAAAAGAGAGAGACAAGGCATAATGAAACTGTTAAAAAGCCAAATTCGTGGACCCCACCTCACATTCACATGGTCAAAAGAAACCTACTTCTAATTAAGAAGCACCATTTTTTTTCTTCCCCAAACTAGTCAGAATTTGAAGAACCCTTATAACTCTTTAAGTCGAAGATTTTTGTTTTGTTTTTTGTTTTTTGTTTTTTTGTTTTTTGTTTTGTCTTTTTGTTTTTTGTTTTTCTTGTCTATGATCATCACAAAAGTTAATTATTAATTCATTTGTATGTCATAATTTTAATATTTTTAATTAAATAAAATAGGAAAATAAGGGTTCCATTTTATTATATAACGAATCTAAAGGTTAAACAGACAAAAAAGTCACACAAAATGTTAACAACAAACAAACAACAAGCAAGCAACAAATTTCGATGTTTTTTATTAGGTAAGCAGGGTTTTGAAAGGGTCTCGACCCTTGTACAAAGAAAAGGATAGAACTTGAAGCACAGTCAAACACCAACAAACAACCAAAAAAATAAACTACAAGATTACAAAAGACAAAGCATTACATTAAAATCAATCAATACATTCAAAATCAGGATGGTTTAAAAAACTGTTCTAAAGAACTTTGCCTTTTTTCATAATGATGATCCTTCTCCCAAATTCTACTTTTTTAGAGACAAAAAAGAGTCATACAAGCACTGATAGAACCTTTTACCAGCCACAAAGCATTCAAATTGAAATGAAATTAAATAAAATTCATGATCAATTATACAAACATACATATTATAATGAGCAAAAGTATTTTGTAAAAAATAACGGATCATAGAATGTAAAACTAATAGGATATTCTAAATATATCTATTTAGAAACATCCTATCCAAAACCAAAAAGGGCAATAATCAATTCACTGGTCATTGCTCGTTAAAGCATTTATACAACTTTTTATGGATAAAGTCTACAAGATACACAGTGACAGACGTATGTCATACTTTAACCAACTTACAATTCTCAACTTTTCTTATATTACTACATGTTGTGCCAACAATAAACTTTCAGCTAGATAATAGGTGGTGGTCAATATAGATAACATACACCACTTATATGTTTACATTCTGATGATGTAGAGAGGCGAGGGAAAGAGAAGAGGAGAGAGATAAGAGGAGAGAAGAACAAGGAGAAAGAGTTGGCTAAGGAATGATGGAGAGATAGAAAAGGAGTGACTAAGAGATCTATAGAGGGGAGAGGTAGAGAGGTGAGGGGGGAGAGAAGAAAATGAGAGAGTTCACAAAGAGGGAAAGAGGGGCAGGGAGGGAGGGAGAGAGGTGAAGAGGGAGGGAAATAACTAGAGAGTCTGAAGATATATAGAGGTG
>VDFB02047230.1:25033978-25078279 GCA_007258455.2 Sequoia sempervirens | reverse complement strand
ATCATTGTTTTAATTTATAAACTATTATGGCTCTCTATTGCATAGATATTCATTTCTTTGTGTTTTCCTTTTCAAAATTAGGAGTTCTCTCCTCTAGCCATTGTTGATGCTCATCTACGATCCCATCCATAGCCCTGATAGCATCAACAAGGGTTTGCATCCTAGATGCAAACATCCTCACAGGAGGAACGACATATTCTTCATTTTGAATAATGCTGATTTGATCTTGGATGGTTCTAGTAGAAGCATTGATTTGTGCTTGCAAACGAGCCTGTTCATTGATTTCAGGTGGTGGAGGTGGGGGGTTACGAGGTGGAGTGGGCGGAGGTGGAGGTGAAGGTGTTGGAGATGGATGGCGTGGAGGTGGATTGCGAATATTATTGAATGGATCCATGTGATCTTTAAGATATGAGTGAACATGCATTAGATTTGTAATTTCAAGATGTAAGATACATGTTTAGAAAATACCAAGTTAAACCATTCAATATAAATGGCCTTAAATAATTGAATACAAATGATAAAATTATATGTAAGCCTCATTTATATGTCTAAGGCACATGTTATTTGAATGAAAATACAATTAACTATTGATATTGTATAATCTTGCAGGATCTTATTATTGTTAAATTTGGTTGGGCCTTGGGCAACTTTGATGATCACCAAATTTTAAGAACTTCTTTGATCCCCTTACGAAATGTCATATTGGAACCCTTAAGAAAATCGAATTATGATAAAGGGGGACATGGGTGACATGATGGCTTAAGGGGATTTACATCTAGTGAGGTCCTAGGAGAAAATGGCATGGCTCAAATGAATAAAATTTGGTGAAGTTGCCCAAGGCAACCAAATTTCATTAAGAGCCTTTAAAGAAAAAATGATGGCTTTAGGGTTTAGGGTTTAGACTTTAGAGTTTAGGGTTTAGGGTAATAGGATAGCTTAAGGGGATCTACATGTAGCAAGATCCTAGGAAACAATTACATGGCATAAGGTAATGAAATTTGGTGGAGTTGCCTAAGGCAACCAAATTTCATTAAGAGCCTAAGAAAAAATGATGGCTTTAGGGTTTACGGTTTAGACTTTAGAGTTTAGGTTTTAGGGATTTAGGATAACTTAAGGGGATATATGTAGTAAGATCTTAGGAAAAAATTACATGGCATAAGGGAATGAAATTTGGTGGTGTTGCCTAAGGCAACCAAATTTCATTAAGAGCCTAAGAAAAATGATGGCTTTAGGGTTTAGGGTTTAGACTTTAGAGTTCGGGGGTTTAGAATTGTAGGATAACTTAAGGGGATGTACATGTAGTAAGATCCTAGGACAAAATTACATGGCATAAGGGAATGAAATATGGTGGATTTTCCTAAGACAACCAAATTTCACTTTATGGTGTTGGGTAGGACAAAATGAATGGTTTAGTGTTTAGGGTTTAGATTTTAGAGTTCGGAGTTTAGGGTTTACAAAACTTAGGGTAAAGTTTTGGTGCCCCTTGGAAATATTTAATGAACTTGCAAGTTAGTGAAGAACATTTTCTTGTGGAATAGTTGATTGAGATCTACTCTTGTTTCAACTGACCAACCTAGATCATGAAATCTCATTCATATTATAATCTTGCACGATCTTATTATTGTTAAATTTGGTTGCCTTGGGCAACTTCACCAAATTTTAAGAACTTCTTTGATCCCTTTAAGAAATTTGTCATATTGGGACCCCTTAAGAAATCGATTTATGATTTAAGGTGATAGGATGGCTTAAGGGGATCTAGATGTCTAGTGAGGTCCAAATTTAGTCATACTATAGCCTCGTTGGTTCCATCTAGCTCTGGGTCAAAAGTGTTTACCCCTCTAATAAAAAAAAGTTATCATGATGTTAAAAAAGAATCAATCTATACATATCACAAAAATAACAATAATCTTAAATGTAACCCATACTCTAACAATAATAGAATGCTAAATGATCCCCACCCCTAACCATATCCTAATTGAATTGCAAACCTAATTGAAACTTAATTAAATTATAACCTTTACTAGGTAATCTTAAATGTATTCCTATATTATATTATATTTAAATTAATTTATATTTGTATTATAATTATATTAATATTTATTATATATTCCTAATTGTAACCTAACTATTTACTACAAACCTAATTGAATCTTAAGCCTAATCGTCATTAAAACCCCAAGTAAATTGTAGCATTACCTATCCTTAATTGTAATCTTATATTATATTTTATGATATTAAATATTTATTTTATTTAATATATTATATTAAATATAATATATTAAATAATATAAATATTTAATTATATTTCTTTTATATGAATCATCCTCCTAGATCTCTAAATTGTAATAATAGCATGTAGTTCCTCCAAACTATCATGATGTACTTCCTCCCTTTCCCATGTAATAGGTGTACCTTGTAGGTGTTAAATGGTTCCATCTTGGTCTCCTTATTGATGCATTTCTATCCTTCCACATAAATCTATATAGTATCAAAATATAGGTAATTTTATGGTTAAATTGAATCTCTCTTAATTTAAAGAATCCATTATGATTGAGGATGGGTGGATTATTATCTAGGATCACATCTTAAAAATCCTATAGAGGTCATGTGGTATGTTTTTCTTAATACATATATTCCCATACAAACCTCTTTCCATGTATTATCAACTCGCCTATATGATAGACACCTTCCTAGATTTAAATTTCATACGATATATATGTACCCAAGTGTTTCCAATTGGAATTGCTATAATTATACTTTTATGGCATTCTAGATATTCAAAATAGTTTTCATAAATCTACCAAATAGACCCATTCTTGACATTGAACCTACATAATTTTAGGTATGCCCAATAAAAGATTAGGGTCTAGGGTTCATAAATTTCAAAATGCTTTAGTGTTATGGGTTTAGATTTTACAGTTTAGGGTCTAGGGTTTAGCAAACTTAGGGTGAAGTTTGGGTGGCCCTTGGCATAATTTAGACTTGCAAGTTAGTGTCAATTGGAATCAATTGTACATGTTTAGATTTACGAATTTGTTAACTACATTTGCAAACAAACATCAAGATAAACTTTATAAATTTTAACCATTCTTTAACATATTGATTTCTAATCTAATTATAATTTAATATTGAAACTAAAGTTTAATATATATCGTTTTTTCCATACAAAGCAAATAAAATTTAAAACATTTAAGCAATGCGAATTTTTTTTTTGAGCTTGAAATTACCTAGTTTTCAAAATCAAAATGATTTGTTCGATTCCAATTTAGGGTTTTAACTATTTTTTTTTTCCAATTCAATTTAGGGTTTCAGTTTTAAACAATTAGGGTTTTTAATGAAAATTTTTCGTTTCAATTCAAACTAGGGTTTTCAAATTCAATTTTTTTCGTTTGATTTGAATTCAGGGTTTCAAAAAGCTCGATTTGGATTTGTAAATGCAATGTTTTTATTTCATTTCGATTTCTAGGGTTTTGAAATGCAATTTTTTTTGTTTTCTTTCAATTAGGGTTTTCAAAATCAATTTTTTTTGGGTTTAATCGAACAATTTAGGTTTCAAAAGTTAAATTTTGTTTCTAAAACACAATTCAAGGTTTTTTTTTTCATTTTTATTAAAAAACATTTAGGTTTCATTGCAAGTTTTCGTCTATTTTTACAATTATTGAATTCTACTATAACAATTAAAAAAATGATTAAAACGTGAAATAAATTTAAAAAAAACATGCTAAATTAACATATTTCTTTCAAAATTTCAATTCAAAATAAAAAAATGCAACAAAATGGCGTTTAGGTGGGGTACCTATAGCTGGTCGTGGAGTCGCTGTCACCAATACTCGGGGTCCCGTCCGCAGAGCAGTGAAAACTATTTTTTTTTTAAATAAATAGCAGTATAAAACGGGATCCCGATTTATAGAACTCGGGATCCCATTATTTATAAATCAGGATCCCGTATTTTATAAATCGGGATCCCATTTCTTATAAATCGGGATCCCGTTCTGTTTCCATTGGTTTGGAATCCTATGGGAAACGGGATCCCGATTTTTAAAAAGTGGGATCCCGTCCTCGGGATCCTGAACCGTCGGGATCCCCGGGATCCCGTTTATTTAAATCAGGATCCCGTTTCCTCAATGTCGATTTCAATTTTTTGGTTAAGGGAAAAAACTTCCACGTTTCGTGGACTCAACTTTGTGCACTTACCCATATCATTTATATCTTTTATGCAACCTAAACAAGACTTTGATATGTAGAAATATAATTATGATATGATGATGTTTACATGGATAAATCTATATGCAATTCAATATGATTTTGTGGTTGATTCATTGTTGTTAATGGTGTGTATACTTTAGATGAAACTAATCTCTTGTAGCTAGAAGAACTATAACCCACAACAACTAAAGAACTCAGCCCACAAGCAAAGGATTCCAGGAAGATTGTAGGGGAGAGTTCAAAATGCTGAGAATGTGATAGTTACAAAAAATGATGAAAGTGATCATTGAAGTGGTCAATTGTTAGTCACTAGATCATCCAATAAGATGATAGAAGGAAGAAGAAGTTTGTATTGATCAAGAAGCCAACATGGCAATTTTCATAGAGCATGTCTCTATCAAACAGTTAGGGCATAATTTCAATTATATTTATCTTCTCTTGTCTTTTTCAATTATGGTTTCAATTGCAAAGACTAATCCTCTCCCTATTTTGAAGGAGAGTGGACATCTATATTTATTTTTCTATTGTTAGTCCTTGTGTGAACAAAACTCCTCCCAAGCCTATAAATATAGGCTCAGTGGTTGAGGAGCACATCTAGTTAAAAAATATATAGTTAATAGTTCCAGATTTTGTTTTACGAAAAATACTTCATTGTTAGTTTTTTGTTATTTAGTTGTAATGGATATGCACTCATGAATGAGAGATTTGTAGATATTCTTGTCATCTTGTAAGAGTTCAGTTTTATGCAATAAAGGCATTTCAATTTACCATTATGATTGGTTGATTCAAGTAGCATACATTTGATTTTCCCATATGGGTACAACAACTCGAGCAAGGGCCACTCGAGGTACTATTCACCCACCTTGATTTTTGTCATTAGATTAGATGATTATACTGTTGCGTTCATTTCAAGTAAACTCTTAATTATATGCACATGAATGATACCTTGTATCATGAATTATTCTTTGTAATGTGTCTTTGAGTCGTTCTCCAGAGGAGTCAATTAGTTGGAAGTAAGAGTCAGTAGTGTTAGTAGATTTCAGAGTTCAGGTTTAGCAGTTAACAATTATAGTGTGAAACTGAAGGTACCCATAGCATCAATAGCAGATTAAGTTATTTCCCTTGTTTTGCAAGTTAACACTTTATTTCCTTTTCTAGCCTTTACTGTTTTCCTATACATGTGTAAACTACCTATACTTGAGCACAGATATAGGTCGTGTAGAGTCTGTGAATGCACATACAATGCCAGCATCATCAAAATCTTACAAAGCCCTGGCTAATAATTAAATGAAGTCTTTGTGAGGGTTTAGTGAACTGTTTAGCTAGGAGCTCCTCCTCTAAATTGTGTGTCTAACACCAAGTTGACTAAGCATTAGAAAGTCCTTACACTTACCACCAAACAAATGACATTAGCTTGTTAGGATCCCACTTGAGGTTCTTTTAGAGACTTTTTTTTCATGTTATCCTATAGTCCTAATTCAAATTTATCTTTGAATTGCTTACTAGAACCCTATAGTTTGTTCTAACACAACTCAAAAAATTATGAATTTTCTTTCATAAAACTTTTTACATATACAAATATTATATTTTAAAATTAAAAATTAAAAAATATTTAAATTAGATCTAAACTACTAAAATTAAAGACTCAAAGTCAAACAAAATACAAATTAAATACCATCTTTTATAAAAAAGATACCATCTAAATATTAAATTATTACATTAATAAAAATGTCCAAAACTAATAATAAAAAATCTTAAAATTCTATTTTTCACTTTCACAAATATATGTGATTATAATAGAAGATAACACAATCTCTAAAACATTCATAAACCAAACAACTGAAAAAGTTATTCTTTAGGACCATCAAATACCTATGTATGTCTATCGTGCATGGATCTATATAATGTATGGTCAGTTATAAGAAATGTCAAAATATTACTTATTTTTAAATAAATGTGTGGTCAGACCATTGCATGAGTAGTATTACCATCCATGCAACAAAATTAATTGACCCAAATATACTAATAAATTATCAATCATACATTCACATCATAATTTAATTGCATAAAATTCTATTTTTCAACACTTAAAAAATCTACAAAGGTTTTCTCTAGAGAAACAAACCAATAAGTACTGCTTATAAGAGAAGCAACACAGTATGTGGATTAGATTGCGTGAAAGTTTTTTGCATCAATGTTTCAGACCATTCCGTGATGCGATGAAAGAACTCAAGGAGATTTTTTGATGATAAATTTGGACCGACATTTTTCTCTTTGAACTCTTTCATCCTAATGATGGATCACATAATGTGGTTTCAAAAGTTGATGCAAAAAACTCAAAAATCTCTCACACAATCTAATCCAAAAACTTTTTCTCTTTGAACTCTTTCATCCTAATGATGAATCACAAAATGTAATTACAAACGTTGATGCAAAAAACTCAAAAATCTCTCACACAATCTAATCCAAAAACCGCTACAACAAAAAACAATATTTTAAAACTACCTATGATTATTCAAATATCTTTAATATCTTTCAAAAAGATTTACCAGTCTGGTTACATCTTGTAGCCGACTATTCCCATGCAAGGCCCACTTACGTGGTACCATGGCATGATTTACCTAAGGAAAAAGATGGCAATGGAGGGACCCACCCTTGGGAATCTACGACAATTTCGGCCGTCTCTTATCATTTTCTGCCACCTGCTTTTATTCTCTTAGTTGCAGTTTTCCATCATCTATCCAACATGGAAATCTGACGTCATATAAAGGCAGAGGCTCCCAACGCCTATATTCATGTACTGCAGTTGTTTTCACCAAAAAAGAATTAGATTGACGAATAAGTCAAGAATGTCGGCGAGGCTCCTCCCGCCCTTACAAGTTACAGTGTAAATCCAAGAATCTTTGCATAAAAAAATGGCAGAGCTCAGAGCCGCCATGTAAGGAGGGAAGAAGATAGTCTATCTACCAAGTACCAACTCCAACCCATCCGATCCTTCTCTCCTGATGTCATTGCTGACGCCTTTCACCTTCAATCAACACTGGAAAGCTTCAAAGAACCAACGAAATCCAGTTTCGTGGGAATCAATCCTTCACGTATGACAAAATTTGGGATCATTGGGTGACAACAGTGACCTTGACTCTCTCCCTTCTATAATTTATGTCTCTTTTGTCACCCTTTTTCTTTATCGCCTTCACATTTTAAATTGGATTTCTTGCAAGATTGAAAAGATTGACTAGCAATTTGCAGCACTTGTTTAAAGAATGCCTGTAATTCGGCTTTTACCCAATTTGGTTCATTAATGGCGGCGACTGGTGGAGGGATGGGGCTTCTGGCAGTGATCATGGTGTCTGGGGGAGTGGCACTTCTTGTTCTAGGACGTCACAAGCTGGTGGAACTCAACCCCATTAAGCCTATTCAATCCAATTCTTCCACACTTTCCTGTATTTCTTCCTGTATTTCTTCAGGTATATAATCAGGTCGCTTTTTTATAAACTGTTCGTGCACTGGGTAAACTTTTTTCACATGATCGATGGGACACGCCTTCTGCTACTCATATGATATATGTTACCTAAATTTCGGATTTCGGTTTTTTCATCTGTTTTCTTCCATTGGCAGGGGAAAGTTTGCCCAAGAAGAAGAAGAAAAAGGTTCATTTCGCTGCAGAATTGGTTGAATCTTTTGGAGAGAAGCAAGAACATCGTAGACAGGAGACAGAAAGATGCCAGCAACAGTCTAGGAAAGTAAATTCTGCAATTGGCGGACACCCAGTTGAAGAAAACAGGGCAATTCAAAGGCATGCAGAGCGCAACATTCCGGCCAACAGGCTTGCTCTCTACAATGGAATGCTTAGATATCGTATGAACCAGGCATCTTTGTACAGGTAGAAGATGATGTTAATGGTTTCTTGTGAATCTTTATCCATGTAAATTGAATTCAAGAGTTACTGATAAGAAGATCAGAATGTAAAGCTATAAGTGTTGTGTACGTTATCTGTATTGACCACCACCTAATATAGCTGAAAGCGGCACAGAGGCGTGAGAATTTACCGTCGGCCCAGAATTTAGTAATATAAGAAAAGTTGAGAATTGTAAGTTGGTTAAAGTATGACATACGTCTGTCACTGTGTATCTTGCAGACTTTATCTGTAGAAAGTTGTATAAAGGCTTTTCAACGAGCAAAGACCAGTGAATTGATTATTGTCCTTTTTGGTTTTGGATAGGACGTTTCTAAATGGATATATTTAGAATATCTTGTTGGTTTTACATTCTGTGATCTGTTATCTTTTACAAAATATTTTACATAATATGTATGTTTTGTATGATTAATGGTGAATTCTATTTAATTTTATTTCGATTTGAATGTTTTGCAGCTGGTAGAAAGTTCTGTCAGTGTTTGTATGACTCTTCCTTGTCTCTAAAAAATTAGAATTGGAGAGAAGGATCCTCATTCTGAAAAAAGACTAAGTTCTTTGCAACAATTTTTTAAACCATCCAGACTTTAAATGGGTTGGTTGGTTTTATCGTTGTGCTTTGTCTTTTGTAGTCTTGTAGTTGTTCGTTGGTGTTTGGCTGTGCTTCAAGTTCTATCCTTTTTCTTGTACAAGGGTGGGGTTCCTTTCAAAACCCTACTTATCTAATAAATAAATTGGAATTTGCTGCTTGTCTGTTGTTTATTTGCTGTTAACATTCTATGTGATTTGTTTTTGTCTGTTTAACCTTTAGATTTGCTATATGATAGAATCCGAACCCTTATCTCCTATTTTATCTAATTAAAAATATTAAATTATGACACACAGACAAGTAAATATTTAACTTTTGTGATGATATACAACAACCAAAAAAACAATAAAACAAAAAAAACTAAACTAAAAAACTAAAAATCTCTTGTACTTGAGAGTTATAAGGGCTTCTTCAAATTCTGATTAGTTTTGGGGAGAAAAGAAAAGGTGCCTCTTAATTAGCTGTAGGTTTCATTTGACCATGTGAATGTGAGGTGGGGCCCAAGAATTTGGCTTTTCAACAGTTTTAGGATGCGTTGTCTCCCTCTTTTATTTATGACCCAGACCACATCATTTATAGACTTTGTTGTATTATAATCTTTCATTCATCATTGCTTGATGGTTAGTGTTTCTCTCGCTTCACGGTTACTTTTTCAAACCACACGGTTAATAAATAAAACAGACGTTAAGTTTTTCAAACTACACAGTTAATGAATAAAACAGATGTTAAAATTGTGGGAAACATTTGTTTAATTGTTTTGAATTCCTCCCTCTTTGTCTCTCTTCATTTTAAAGGAAGACAAAACAATGTACTATATATCTTGTCTTGAAGGTTTTGGGTTCACATTATTTTAGCTGGACAAGGATGTCGTTCAATTACAGGCATGAATTTGTACATGAGATTCTTCCTATTCAATAGGGATGTCACGTGGGTGAATGTGGTCTTCGAGAGTTTTTACAATTTCTTGGATTATTTTCAAATTATGTTCACTAGTATGGATTTCATCACCATTTCTTGTAATTGAAGACTTAATTTATTTTTCACTACTTATTTTAAGTCTTTACTCTATCGTTGTATTTGATTGTTTTTTATATGGGTGGGATGATTTTGTGTATGGGCTTTTGTTTGTAGTCTATTTTGGAATGAAGGGTGTGAGAAATTGGTGAACAAGGTGTTGAAGACTAACAGTTTTAGTATTCTGTTTAGGGAATTTATTAGATGTGACATGGGAAGTGTTACAAGAAAGTTCAAAGTTCAAAGTTCATGTTGTCAACATTCTACCTACTATTTTCATTGTAATAGATTAAGATCTTACCGAAATTATGGATATCTCCCACTATATTATCATGATGGATGGTGCAAAAGTGGGGCAAGGACTTCGACATATTAGTATGTCATGCATAGTGGTGGGCATAGTGGGAGGAGGAACTCGATCGATAGTGCATTCAATGTGTTTCAACATGCTTGAAGTGACTAAAAATGTTGAGAACTTGGTTATACTAGTGACATCTATTGCCATGGGAGGACAATTCTCTCTTGTGTTTGCACTTATTATCAGTTAGTTTGTTCAAAGTCACATGAAGTATAAATAATCAATCAAAGATGTCAAAGATGTCAAAGCAATAGCTACAACAACCTAATTCATATATGAAATAAATATTTTTAGCTCACTCAAACCAATATTAATTTTTTTAAGGGTCGCATTTCTTTGATTATGTTTACTTTCTATGGAAAATAGTAGGCAACCTTCCCCACACCAAAGAAGGAATCTCTACAAATATTTTTTAGAGGCAATTATCATGTTTGAAGGGAAATCTTTTGGTTAATTTTTAACATTGAAGAGCTATGAAAATCTATACACCTTTTAGATTCTATTATCCATCATTTTTTATATTAAAATATTTTGCATGGCAGTCTATTGAGAATTTTGGTTTTTTCTTAATTTAATATATTTATTTTTCTTATATAATAATTTTATATAGTTTAAAAGATTCAAATAATGAATACTTGACAATTATAACATTCTACTATTATTAATTAAAGACATTTGAGTGTAGTAACAACAATAATATAATATTTTGGTCAACTAGTGTTATATATTAAGATTTACCAATCTTATTCATCATAAATTTTAAAATATTATTTAGAAATATTTGAGAATTTGAATGTTGCAAGGTGATGACAAACTATGTCCCTAGTTTCAAATGTCTTTAGCTAGATTTGAGTCTATTTAAATGATGTACATTATCTACTTTGAACATTGTACATGATGACTAATAAATATAGTAAATTTAAATATAATTTTTCAATAAATATTTAACCACTTAAATATTTTTGTGATCTGCATGAATAATTGTTCATAATCATATATTCAAAAAAATTAATTGATTTTATTATAAAAAATATTTTTTAAATTAAAATAATACTTAAATATAAGTTTAAATTATTATAATTATTTTATACAAGTCTCACTGAAGATTAAGATATCATTTTTTAAAATAGAGATAGTAATATTTTATTTAAAAATTTATATGAATACTAATAGTCTTACTAATAATTAAGATGTCATTTTCTTGAATAATAGAGATACTAATATAAAGATCTTGAGTATTGATATAAATTTCTAATTAAGGCTTGTATATAAATAATTTATCATTTAACATATGAGATACACAAAAAAAAAATTATAAATATATTTTACATTGTTATCCAAATAAACATTATCAACTAGCTAAATTAAAATAATGGGAAGCATAACATTTTAAGTTTAAAAATCTATAATCTCATTTCCTTTCGGAATGATTATTTAAACATTAACAAATAATAGTACATAAAAAAAACATTCTAAAAATGTATCTATATGATATTTTGAACAATTATAACACCAAATCTTGGTCTTAAAACCTTCTAGCAAATTTAATCCTAAATAGAGTTTGTCTTTATACAACTTTTGAATCCACATCATATTGATATTAATTAATAAATTAAAGTACAATTTATAGAAAAGAAAATTATATTTATGTTTAGAAATGAAGATTTCTAGGTAAGTGCACCAAGATGGTTCCCAAAAAGGGGGCTTAAGTGGCCACTTTTTTTCTGAAATCAGGAAATGTTGACCTTGGACGTGAAATTGAGGATAGTTACACTCAAAATTTTGAGATGGAACAAAAACAAGGATCAAAGTGCTCTGAGTCTAATTTCTAAACTACTTATTTATTTTGAAAATGGTTGAGATTAATGGGTTCAAAAGAAGGATGTACAAAAATTGGTGTTGTTTTTGGAAAAACATAACATAGCAACTCTTGTATGACCCCAGCGGTGAACTTTTTGTAGTATTTTTAAAATCGCTATGGTCAAGTTAGCTAATAGCATCTAGTTGGTGCAATTTTTCTAATAATTTTTTAATGAATATTTTATTTTTACTAATTTTCTAAGTGGGCACTTCCGAAAAGCATTTTGGTTCTCCCCAAATTTTTGAAAATAATTGATTTTTTTTTATTTTTTTTTTAAATTTGTAGAATGGAGTCTAGTTTCTAAAAATGTAATTTATTTGAAATTTTGATAAACGGTTAATTTATAACAAAAAAAACACTAAACACTACTTTTTGGCAAAAAACAGACATACAAACAAAATAAATTATGGATGAAAGGCTTAACATTGTCGAAAAGTGAAAAAAATTACATCGTTGGATAGCTAAGAGAGAACCTAACATTACCCATGTTTTCGATTTTGTCAATATTGAACTAGATGCAATCTTGATGGTGAGCATGAACCCGATTATGTGAAAAATTGTAGAATTTGCAAAAACACGTCTCTAGCCTTGTTGGGAATTCCCTCCATGCCTTTGGGTTGGTATTCCAAGGTAAATAATTTCACTTTTTTCTTTGTTTTTAATGCGAAATAACGCTTGCGCGTTATAACGCGAGCGCGTTTTTAAAAAAATATATATAAGTGGCCAGAAAATTGGTACCCAACTTCATCCACTCGCCCTTCTATTAAATAATATATTCTAATGAAAAATGAGAAAATTTTAATCTAAAAGGAATTATGAAGGAACAAGTTCAATCTCATGAATCTACATTTTCACACTTTACATCCTACTTTATGACATTATAAAATATTACATTTCTTTGATGGGAACTTGATATATGGGAAATTTAAACCCATGGATAATATTCCTTAGGCCTAATATTTAAAAAGAATGACCCTATTAATTTCAACACTTGATCAATGTTCTTTTATATTATAAACATGGTAGGGTCTAGGAATTGATTCCAAAATAATGAATCAAATACTGGTGCTAAGGGTGTCACTAGGTCCAAAACTCAAAATTTTCCTATACCCAAACCAAAATCACTATACTATTAACTACAAACATTCATGACAACCCATCCAAAAAAAGGACATTATATTATACTACCTAGTAGACAAGTTAAATTATAAAGGCCTCATTGATCACATATTAAACTTCTAGCCACATTGTTTATAGATATTATCTAAAGTAGGAATTTCAACCACCTTATCCAAATATTCATCTTCGTACTAGTTGTTTGATTGGAAAAAGGGACCTAAGTTGTAAATCACACTTCTCCCAATTTGGAAATTTAAGGAAGGATTAAAAATTATCTCAATACCCACTTGGCTACAAACCTCAATGGAAGAACCAAAATGGTGGATCAAGTTTTTAATCCTTATGGTTGGGGGAAGATGTTATGATTAATTGATTGAATTCTATGATGTAATGATGTTCCTAGATAAACTATGAAAATACAACAAATTGAGATGATTTTTGTGAAATGTAAAACAAAAAGAAAAAATAGATTTTAGAAATGCAGAGAGTAGATACAAAGGAACCTAACATAAAAATATGATGTTGAATTGACTGGTCAGGCGCATGGGATGCACTAGACTAAATTCCTACTTCTTATGATTTGAATTCACATGCCTATAACTCCAGATCTACAAATCCTATTCTCTTAGGGTCATTATCAAAACTTTGTATGTTATTGAGAGAATTTAGTTTCTATGGCTTGACAACTTGTAGGGCTTGAATGCATGCATGAACAACTAGTCTTCAATCTTCCTACAATTAGCTTTAGATGTAAAAACTTACACACATGAAAGAGGGGGAAGGGTTGTGTCCTATAGGGGCTTTCCTAAGTCAATCCTCATTTTTGTATATCAAATGACTATGTACATAAAAGAGAGCTTACCCTTGGTTGGGTAGAGGATAAATGATAAAAAATTAATGAATTGAATAATGTTGCAACTCACCACTTGGATCTACATTCCTTGATGGACTGAAATCATGTACTCATCACCTTCAAGAAGAAATTGTTGCTTGATTTGATGTCTTGCAAGTGTTAGTAATCACAAAAAAATGAACACAAACATAAATAAACTTAAATAAAAACATGATGAATGATTGACTAAAATAAGTGATGCAATAAAGCTAATAATTTTGCTCTTGACTACTCCTGATTTCTTTTAGGATGCTCAATTTTTCTCAATGAAAGTGATAGGATTAAAATTGTGAAAATGATTTGTATTTATATGAAATTCTTCTAATTTCTCAAAAATCAAATGTTGATAGCCAAAAAATGAATTCAAAATTTCAAATCATAAAATGCCAACACTAACATATTTAAAATTGAGCCAAAATGGGATGGTCAATAGCAAAGGGCACCCTACACTAGACCCATCTTTTTTGGGGCTTTAAGTATTAGGGGTAAATATTAAATTCTTTCTTTCATTTCCTATTGTTTGATTTTCTAAAGATATTTATAAAATAGGTAATTAAATGCATAATTAGGTCCAAGCACATAGGGGGGAGCTAAACCTAGTGTGAAATTGTCAAGGGTGACAATTTTTTATGCTACATTTAGCCCTCACATTAGTGAGAGTATGAACTTACATGTAGACTCACACTAAAGTATGAAAAATCCAAGAGGGGTTCAATCATCCAAGTATTGAAGAGATATGATGACATCGAATCTAAGGGATGTGCTAGCCCCCAGAGTCAAGGTCTTATGGCAAGAAAATATAAGGAAAAATGAACATGCATATATGAGACACAATGCAACATGAAAAATACAAAGTATACACAATGAAGACACAAAGCATAACATAATACAAACATGAAACAAAACATAATGCAAACACAATATAAACATGCAAATGGGGTACGATAATCACAAACTAGCAAGCTCCACATAAATATTACTAGGATCCATACCCAAGGCACTCATGAGTCACAAGCTAACAAAGTTTGATATTTGCTAAGTGAACCATGAACCAAAGCACCATGGGCTAGTGAAGTCCAATATTCACTAGGTGATCTTTCTCAAAAAGTAACAAATGAGAAACACATAAGGGATAGTGAAGTCTAATGTTCAGAAGATGTGTCCTCATGTCAACCATATCAAGAATTATAATCCCAATAACTCTGATAAGGTTCTATAAAATGATCAATATGTCAAGCTAACACATTACCAAGTCCAACGCATGTGAACAAAGTAAAGTACATAATGGAATGCATGTACCCACCTTAAAGTAATTGCTAACACTAGATGTGAGCAATTTCCTTTAAGGTAGAGTAAAATAATATATGCAACATGAAAGGTCATGACAACCCATTGGAAAAACCTATGCCAAGATATATTCTCAATAAAATTGACTCATGAAAAGGGGTTACCCCCAAGACAAAACTGCATAAAAAGATAAAATATGTCACATAAGGGATCCACGGATCTATGGTCAGTATAAACCATAGATAATATATAATATGATTATGCTTGGAATCGACACTATTCCACAAATACTCATGGAACTATGAACACATTGGAGGAATGATACATTAAGACAATAAATTTTTTTTTTGGGTCAACATAGAAGAGACCTAAATGCCTCAATGCCTTGCATCATCCCCAAAAGGAAAACACAAGACAACAAACTATTCACAACATAAAGAAGAATGGAGATACAAATACATGGATATTACGATAGATTCATTTTATTTGTATCTTTGTTCCAACGAGAACAAGGGTCATCCAAAGAAAAATAACAAACATAAAGACACACCAAGCAACACATCATGGTAGATAACATTATGTACAAGAAAGCACATGAAAACACACACAAAGGCACTACACATGTGAGCCAATTTAAAGAAAATCATATGTGTTCCAATATTGCTCATCATAAATAAAATACATACAATATGCTAAAGGGACTACAACAAGTGTCATACAAGGATTAACTCCATGTTCAATGCATGGATAATCACTCTCATTAGGAGGATCATCATGGCTGCCCCCATTTAAGTTTATTGATTTTGAAAATATTATAAGAGCTAGTTCATTATGATCTTTGTTTTGTTCTTCTTGTTTCTCTTCTTCTTCTCTATCCAAAGGTATCATAATAGGTTGTTTATTATCATCATGATTGTGAGAAACATTTTCATATCCTCTTCTTTCATTCTTTGCTTAGATTGGGATATGTAAGGTTCAATTTCATGGTTTAGCGAGGGTGGCTTAGAGGAATCAAGAAATTATGAGAATGGATGGATGAGAGGTAATTCATCAAATTTGATTTGAATGGGTGGTTGGTCATTAGGTAAGGTTTCACACTTTTCAACAAGTTGGTGAGTTATGGCATGATGTCTACATTTACTCTCTTTTTCACTTCTATTTCTTCTTGCACGGGTTTAAGCTTACGAAGGGTTAATCGACGTGTTCCCCAATATATGTCTAGTTTCTTCTTTTGGAGGAGGAATTGAAGGGACTATCGTAGGTTTGGAGACTAGTGTATTCTTAGGTCTAAAAACTTGTTTTTATTTTGGAGGTACAAAGTTGATTACACAATTATCCCTTGGTCTTTTATAAGATGGAAAGGTAGAACTGCAGTATATGTACCAAGTGGCTAAGGGAGAATACCTAATTTAGACTTAGGTCCCTCTACTACGTTTTGGGTAGGAGAAACATCTATTGAAGTCACAATAGATTGAGTAACCTTGGGTGGGATATTACTAAGAGACAACTCAGTGATACACTTAACTTTAAACTTTTGATATGATATGAAAAAATGATAGCCATGGATAACCTAACTTCAAACAAAATTGGTCTGATGTCAAAATGATGGTGAATGAAACATCCAACTATTTGGGTCCAAATTTTACTTAGAGAGGGGTGATCCCACAATACTGGTTTACAATTTCCAAGAGATCTCGATTTTTGTTGAAATCACATATTTTTAGAAAATATAATGATTTAAGCCTTGAAAAGTTTTATTTAAAGGATTATGATTGAAGAGGGTTTGATCAAACCACCTTAGATCAAACCCCCTTGGATAGAACCTTGCTAGTTTTAAACCATGTCTATAATGGAGTATCCTTTACACCTATCAAAATGCTAATAAAAAACCACTTTTGATTTACCTTTTGGGGGATCAAATGAATTCATTTAAATTTTCTTTTTTGTAAGTATGTAGTCCTTATTATAAGCTTCCCAAAAAGTATAATTTTAAATAAATTTTATTTTATTATTATATATTTTTTTTATTTCTTGTGAATGTAGGTTTTTCATAAAAATCAAGTTTTTTTTGCACATGTGCAAAATAAGCAGATTATCAAAAAAATTGAAAAATATCAGTGCACTAGATATTGAAGTCCTTGATCCAAAAAAATAAAAATAAAAAAATTGAATTTTGATACATACAAAAAAAGTTATGTTGTATACAGTCCGCCTATGTTTGAATTGTAATTGGTTTGACTTCAAAACTTGATTAAGGAAAAAATATTCAATAAAACACTATGAAACCAAATGAAATCACTAGATATCGTAGTTACAAATCTAAATTTGAAAAAAAAAAAGTCTTCATGGAAAAAAAGTTATTGTGTATATGGTGAGCATCACTCCTTAAAAATGGTGTTTACTGAAAAAAACTAGCTTTTGAAGGAGATGTAAAAAGAAGTGTAATTTGATTCCAAAAATTTTGAAAAAAATATATTTAGAATCTACAGACAAAATGTCACAAATCACTAGTTTGCATCATCTTCAAATTCTTCACAGTTTAGCCGCTATAGGTGTTCAAAAGTGAATATTTATTTAGAAAAAATCAGTTCAGTGTCTAGTTTGGCCAAAAATTGTAAACCAGTATTGTGGGATCACCCAGAGTGATCAAACCTATCACAGGGAAAACATAACCATCATAAGTTTTTAACTGTTATTTTGATTGTTCATACTATCTTTGTAAAGTTCATCCACAAATATTAGTTCTCTAGTGATCACATTCTCTAGACACATAGGATCAATGAATATTCCCCTTGTGGGTTTGTAATTAATTCTACTTGTGATATAGAGAGGACCATCAGGTGCATTGATGGATGCATCAATATGTGTAAAATAAATTTTAGGAAACAAAGTGGTTTGATCCTTATGAGGTTGAATTTCTATTATATTTACAATGTTGGACAAATCATCATCTTCTTTGTCATTATCACTACATTGCACAAAGTTTAATGAATGACTTGGTAATGGGTTGGTGAATATTTGCAAGTTTTAGTTAGGTGGTGATATTAATTTATTTCCTTTGTAATTAACATCATCCAACTAGAATTGAGTAGATTTGATGAGGCCTTGCACTTGGTGCTTAAGACACATACATTGTTTCATATCGTGTCCAAGTGTACGATGATATTCACAAAATTCTATTATGTTAAAATTCGGTGGTAAAGGTTTAATTGTGTCAAAAGGCTTAATTTTAGGGAGTTGAATCATGTTTTTACTTAATAATTGCAACAAGGTATGTGCACCAAGTTGTGACACAAAAATGGCTCTTAAGATGCCATTTTTATTTGAAATCATCAAAGTTTGATGTTCACAAGAAAATGAAGATAGTTACGCTCAAAATTTGAAGATGCAACAAGAACAAGAGTTGTAGTGCTCTGAATCTACTTTCTAAACTATTTTTTTTTTTTAAATAATGAAGCTTAAGGGTTTAAGAAAGGGGGAGCACACAAAGTAGTCTTTTTTTTATCAAAAAAATAGCATAGCATCTATTGTGCTCCTCCTAAAATGTTAATTTTTTTTTAGAATTTCAAAAATTGCTTCAATGAGAAATTAGCTAATACCATGTAGTTTATGTCCATTTTTTCAACTAATTTTTAAATGAATATATAATATTTTACTAATTTTTGAAATGGATTCAACATCTTGAAAAGTAGAAATTTGAGCTCATGCTCCCCCCTAAATGTTTTGAAAACTAATCGAAAATCAATTTTTTCAATACATGTAGAATGGAGTCTAGTTTCTAAAAATGTAATTTGTTTCAAAATTCGATGAACAAGTAAAAATATATACCCAAACTAGCACATGTTGGTTTTTGACAAAAAAATGGAGGCACTAACAAGAGAAGTTAAAGATGAAAACCTTAACATTATAAAAACATACAAAAATTATATGGTTAGATAGCTAAGAGGGATCCTAACATCATCATGACATTTTTTATAAATTTGCATTGAAACGCGTGCAAACCTAATGGAGAGCACAACAAAAAATGTGAAATTTTGTTACCCTTTGACAAAATCACATCCTTGGAATGAGATGATCATCCAACCCTTTGGGTGCCCAATGTAAAATCCAACCCTTTGAGTTGGTATTTCCCAATGCAATACATTTGGTGAGCACAAAATGAAAGAGCATCATTTGGTGAGTTCCAAATTTGGAAAGCACCAAATGTAAATGTAAAAGCCAATTGTCTCTCTCTCACCCACTTTGATAAGGCTTAGAGTTTATGATGTATAAACAATGATGGATATTCAGGGTTTTACTTTTCACTCCCTCTCTACCTCCTTCCCTCTTAACCAATACTTACCCTCTTCTCTCTCAACCCTCTCTAGGTCTATCCCACCCTCTCTATAGTGTGTTCCCTCCTTAACCCCATCTCTATCCTTGACTCCCTACCTCTCTCTTCTTCTCTCTCCCTTTGTTACTGTTTCTCACCCATCTCTCTCCTTTCTCTTGATCACTACCTCTCCCTCCTACCCTATCTCTCCCCATATCTAAGTCTCTCCCTCCTTGTCACATTACCCACCTCTCTCCCCTCTCTCTCTCCTCTTCTTTCTCCCTCCTCTCTCTAGTTCATCACCTCTCTATCTCCTCCTCCCTATGTCTCTCACTCCCTCCATGTGTACCTCTCCCTCTATCCCTTCTTACTCCTCTACTAATACTTCCCTTTCTCTTTCCCTCTCTTCTCTCTCTCCCTATCTCCCTCTCTACTTTTCCTTCCCTCCTTACCCCCATCTATATCCTTTCCTCCCTACCTCTCTCTTCTTCTCTCTCCCTCTATTATTGTTTCTTTCCCATCTCTCCATTCTCTTGATCACTACCTCTTCCTCCCACCTTCTCTCCCTTCCCATTTGTAGGTCTCTCCCTCCTTCCTTCTTTACCTCTCTACCTATCCCTCCTTGCCTCATTACGCATCTCTCTCTTGGTTGATCCCACAATAATGGTTTACAATTTTTGGCCAAACTGGACACTGAACTGATTTTTTCTAACTAAATCTTCACTTTTGGACACCTATAGTGGCTAAACCGTGAGGAATTTGAAGATGATGCAAACTAGTGATTTGTGACATTTTTTATGTAGATTCTAAATATATATTTTTTAATTTTTTTGGAATCAGATTGCACTTCTTTTTCATCTCCTTCTAAAACTAGTTTTCTCCAGTAAACACCATTTTTAAGGAGTGACACTCACCGTATACAACCTAACTTTTTTTCCATGAAGGATAAAATTCTATTTTTTTTAAATTTAGATTTGTAACTACAATATCTAGTGCTTTCATTTGGTTTCATAGTGTTTTATTGAATATTTTTTCCTTAATCAAGTTTCAAAGTCAAACCAATTATAATTTAGACATATGTGGACCATATACAACATAATTTTTTTTGCATGTATCAAAATTCAAAATTTTTTTGTTGGATCAAGGACTTCAATATCTAGTGCACTGATATTTTTTATAAAAAAATGATAATCTGCTATTTTTCCACATGTACAAAATAGAGAGCTTGATTTTTGGTGAAAAACCTATGTTTAATCAAACTAAAAAAATAAATACATAATAAAACCAAAACATATTAAAATTATATTTGTTGGATAGCTCATTTTGAGGACTACCATCATCCAGTTGGGTTTGTGATGTCTCCTCCATTTTCATCCTCAACTCGAGCTTCGAAGGGAAAAATTTTGGAGATTTTTTGGTGCCAGAGGGGGAGAAGGGGGGGAAAGGGAGGTTCGAGTGAACCCCCTTTCCACAAAATTTTCTTTCTTTTTTTTTCCTAGGAAATGTGGGACCCAACATTTAATGGGTTTGCTCGAAGGGGGGTTCACACAAAATGTTCATTCGAACCCCCAAAAACCAATTTTTTTCCATGGGGGCATTTTTTGCAATTTTCCTTCCTCACTAGAATTGTAAACCAATTTTGTGGGTTTACCCTCCTCCCTCTATATCTCTCACCCCTATCTCTTCCCCTATGTCTCTCCCCCCCTCTCTCCCTAGACTGTAGGTCTCTCACCTCTATATCTCTCTAGGCTCTCTAGTTAATTTCCTCCCTCTCTACCTCTCTCCCTCCCTCCTTACCCCTCTTTCCCTATTTGTGAACTTCTCTCTCTCATTTTCTTCTCTCTCCCCCTCACCTATCTACCCTTCCCCTCTCTAAGTATTTGAGTCACTCCTTATTAGCCTCTTTATCCCCCCTTAGTCATCTCTTTCTCTTTGTTTTTCTCTATCTTTTCCCTCTCTACATCATCACCGAGCTACATATCCTTCTTCCCTGTGTCTCTCACTCCCTCTAAGTCTACCTCTCCATCCATCCCTTGTTACTCTTCTACCCATACTTATCTTTTTCTCTCCCTCTCTTCTCTCTCTCCCCTCTCTATTTCTCTCCCACTCTCTCTCCCTATCTCCCTCTCTATCTTTCCTTCCCTCCTTACCTCCATCTATATCCTTTGCTCCCTACCTCTCTTCTTCTCTCTCCCTCTATTATTGTTTCTTTCCCATCTCTCTCCATTCTCTCGATCACTACCTCTCCCTCCCACCCTCTCTCGGGCTCTCCCCATCTCCAAGTATCTCCCCCCTTCCCTCTTTCCCTCTTTACCTCTCCCTCCTTGTCTCATTACCCCTCTCACCTATATATCTCTCTTGGCTCTCTAGTTATTTCCCTCCCTCTCCAAGTCTTTCCCTCCCTCCTTACCCATGTTTCCCTCTTTGTGAACTTCTCTCTCTCATTTTCTTTTCTCTACCCCTCACCTCCCTACCTCTCCCCTCTTTAGGTCTTAGTAACTCCTTGTCTACCTCTCTATCCCTCCTTATCCATCTCTTTCTCTTTGTTCTTCTCTCTCATCTTCTCTCTACCTCCCCTCTCTATGTCATCGCCTCTTTATCTCCTCATTCCCTCTGAATCTCACTCCCTCCATGTCTACCTCTCCCTCCATCCCTTGTTACTCCTCTATCAATACTTCCCTTTCTCTCTCCCTCTCTACTCTATCTCGCCTCTCTCTCCCTCTCACCTCTCTACCTCTCCCCTCTCTAGGTCTCTCAATCACTCCTTGTCTACCTCTCCATCCCTCCTTAGCCATCTCTTTCTCTTTGTTCTTCTCTCTCTCCTCTCCTCTCCTCTCTCCCTCCCCTCTCTACATCATCACCTCTCTATCTCCTCCCTCTCTATGTCTCTCACCCCCTCTATGCATACCTCTCCCTCCATCCCTTGTTCCTCCTCTAGGTTGATACTTCCCTTTATCTCTCCCTCTCTTCTCTCTCTCCTCTCTATGTCTCTCCCACTCTCTCTCCCTCTCTACCTTTTTGTTCCCTCCTTACCCCATCTATATCCTTGCCTACCTCTCTCTTCTTCTCTCTCTCCCTCTACTATTATTTATTCCCCATCTCTCTCCATTCTCTCGATCAATACCTCTCCCTCCCACCCTCTCTCTATCTCCCCATCTCCATGTCTCTCCATCCTTCCCTCTTTACCTCTCTACCTCTCCCTCCTTGTCTCATTACCCACCTCTCTCCCCCCTCTATCTCTCTCACCCCTATCTCTCCCCCTATGTCTCTCACCTCTCTCTAGACTATAGGTCTCTCACCTCTATGTATCTTCAGACTCTCTAGTTATTTCCCTCCCTCTCCACTCTCTCATTTTCTTCTCTCTCCCCCTCACCTCTCGACCTCTCCCCTCTATAGATCTCTTAGTCACTCCTTTTCTATCTCTCCATCATTCCTTAGCCATCTCTTTCTCCTTGTTCTTCTCTCCTCTTATCTCTCTCCTCTTCTCTTTCCCTCACCTCTCTACATCATTAGAATGTAAAGATATAAGTGGTGTACATTATCTGTATTGACCACCACCTAATATAGCTAAAATTTTACTGTTGGCGCAACATGTAGTAATATAAGAAAAGTTGAGAATTGTAAGTTGGTTAAAGTATGACATACGTCTGTCACTGTGTATCTTGCAGAATTTATCCATAAAAAGTTGTATAAAGGATTTTCAACGAGCAATGACCAGTGAATTGATTATTGCCCTTTTTGGTTTTGGATAGGATGTTTCTAAATAGATATATTTAGAATATCCTGTTAGTTTTACATTTTGTGATCCGTTATTTTTTACAAAATATTTTGCTCATTATAATATGTATGTTTGTATAATTGATGATGAATTCTATTTAATTTTTCATTTCAATTTGAATGTTTTGTGGTTGGTAAAAGGTTCTATCAGTGCTTGTAAGACTCTTTTTTGTCTCTAAAAAGGTAGAATTTGGGAGAAGGATCATCATTATGAAAAAAGGCAAAGTTCTTTAGAACAGTTTTTTAAACCTTCTTGATTTTGAATGGATTGATTGATTTTATTGTAATGCTTTGTCTTTTGTAATCTTGTAGTTTATTATTTTGGTTGTTTGTTGGTGTTTGACTGTGCTTCAAGTTTTATCCTTTTTCTTTGTACAAGGGTTGAGACCCTTTCAAAACCTTGCTTACCTAATAAAAAACATTGAAATTTGTTGCTTGCTTGTTGTTTGTTTGCTGTTAACATTTTGTGTGATTTTTTTGTCTATTTAACCTTTAGATTCGCTATATAATAAAATGGAACCCTTATTTTCCTATTTTATTTAATTAAAAATATTAAAATTATGACATACAAATGAATTAATATTTAACTTTTGTGATGACCATAGACAAAAAAAACAAAAAAACAAAACAAAACTCTTCGACTTAAAGAGTTATAAGGGTTCTTCAAATTCTGACTTGATGAATTCTATTTAATTTCATTTCAATTTGAATGTTTTGTGGTTGGTAAAAGGTTCTATCAGTGCTTGTATGACTCTTTTTTGTCTCTAAAAAAGTAGAATTTGGGAGAAGGATCATCATTATGAAAAAAGGAAAAGTTCTTTAGAACAATTTTTTAAACCATCCTGATTTTGAATGGATTGATTGATTTTATTGTAATGTTTTGTCTTTTGTAATCTTGTAGTTTATTTTTTTGGTTGTTTGTTGGTGTTTGACTATGCTTCAAGTTCTATCCTTTTCTTTGTACAAGGGTCGGGACCCTTTCAAAACCTTGCTTACCTAATAAAAAACATTGAAATTTGTTGCTTGCTTGTTGTTTGTTTGTTGTTAACATTTTGTGTGACTTTTTTGTTTGTTTAACCTTTAGATTCGCTATATAATAAAATGGAACCCTTATTTTCTTATTTTATTTAATTAAAAATATTAAAATTATGACATACAAATGAATTAATATTTAACTTTTGTGATGATCATAGACAAGAAAAACAAAAAACAAAAAGACAAAACAAAAAACAAAAAAACAAAAAACAAAAAACAAAACAAAAATCTTCGACTTAAAGAGTTATAAGGGTTCTTCAAATTCTGACTAGTTTGGGGAAGAAAAAAAATGGTGCTTCTTAATTAGAAGTAGGTTTCTTTTGACCATGTGAATGTGAGGTGGGGTCCACGAATTTGGCTTTTTAACAGTTTCATTATGCCTTGTCTCTCTCTTTTATTTATGACCCAGACCACATCATTTATAGATTTTGTTGTATTATAAGCTTTCATTCATCATTGATTGATGGTTAGTGTTTCTCTCGCTTCACGGTTAGTTTTTCAAACCACACGGTTAATAAATAAAACAGACGTTAAGTTTTTCAAACAACACAGTTAATGAATAAAACAGATGTTAAAATTGTGGGAAACATTTGTTTAATTGTTTTGAATTCCTCCCTCTTTGACTCAGTTCATTTTAAAGGAAGACCAAAAAAAAATGTACTATATCCTATCTTGTCTTCAAGATTTTGGGTTCACGTTATTTTAGCTGGACAAGCAAGTTTGGTAGGCTACAAGGCAAAAAAACGTGCAATTACAGGTATGAATTTGTATATGAGTTTCTTACTCTTCATTAGAGATATCACGTGGGTGAATGTGGTCTTCAAGGACGTTTACAATTTCTTGTATTATTTTCAAATTATGTCCACTAGTATGGATTTCATCACCATTTCTTGTAATTGAAGACTTATTTGTTTTCTCACTACTTATTTTAAGCCTTTACTCTATGTCATTGTATTTAATTGTTCTTTAAATGGGTGGGATGGGATTGATTTTGTATATGAGCTTTTGTTTGTAGGAAATTTCGTAGTAGCTAATTGGAATGAAGGGTGTGAGAAATAGATAGTGTTTCAGGTAATGATAAGGAGATAGTTATGATAACAATTTTAGTATTCTTAAACATGTTTAGGGAATTTATTAGATGCAATATAGGAAGTGTTAAAAGAATTTTCAACATTTTATCTATGATTTTTATTGTAATAGATTAAGATTCTATCAAAATTATGGGTATCTCTCAGTATATTATCATGATGGATGGTGCAAAGTGGGGCAAGGACTTAACACATATTAGTGAGCATTCATGCATAGTGGTGGGCATAGTGGGAGGAGGAACTCGATCAATAATTCATTCAGTGTGTTTGAATATGTTTGGAGTAAGAATGTTGAGAACTTGGTTGTATTGGTGGCACCTATAGCTATGGGACAACAATTCTCTCTTGTGTTTTTTCTCGTTACCAGTTAGTTTGTTCAAAGCCACATGAAGTATAAATAATCAATCAAAGATGTCAAAGATGTCAAAGCAACAACTACAACTTAATTCACATATGAAATGAAATACTTTTAACTCACTCAAATCAATATTATTTTGTTAAGGATTGCATCGCCTTGATTATTTTTACTTTCTATGAAGAATAGTTGGTAACCTTCACCACAACAAAGAAGGAATCTCTACATTTTTTTTTGTATAGACAATTGTCATGTTTGAAGGAGATACTTATTTTTTAATTTTATAGGGGAATCTTTTGGTTAATTTTTAACATTGAAGGGCTATAAAAATCTATATGCATTTTAGATGTTATTATCCACCATTCTTTATATTAAAATATTTTGCATGGTAGTCTATTGAGAATTTTAATTTTTTCCTAATTCAATATATTTATTTTTCTTATATAATAATTGTTATGTACTTTAAAAAATTCAAATAATGAATAGTTGACAATTGTAATATTATACTATTATTAATTAAAAACACTTTGAGAGTAGTAATGATAGTAATATAATATTTTGGTCAACCAATATTATATATTAAAATTTACCAATCCTATTAATCATATGTTTTACGATATTGTTTAAAAATATTAGAGAATTTGAATGTTGCAAGGTGAAGACAAACTATGTTCTTATTTTCAAATGTTTTTAGCTATATTTGAGTCTATTTATATGATGTACACTATCTACATTGAACATTGTACATGATGACTACTAAATATAGATAAATTAAAATATAATTTTAAATAAATATTTAAACACCTAAATATTTTTGTGATCTACATCAATTATTTTTCATAATCATATATTCAAAAGATTTAATTTATTTTATCATAAAGAATATTTTATAAATTAAAATAATACTTAAGTTTAAGTTTAAATTATTATAAATATTTTATACAAGTCTCACTAATGATTAAGATGTCATTTAAAAAAAATAGAGATAGTAATGTTTTATTTAAAAATTTATATGAATACTAATAGTCGTACTAATAATTACGATGTCATTTTCTTCAATAATAGAGATACTAATATAAAGATCATGATTATTGATATAGATTTCTAAATAAGACTTGTATATAAATAATCTATCATTTAACAAGATACATACAAAATTAATCATAAATATATTTTACATTGCTATCCAAATATTATATTCAAATAAACATTATCATCCAACTTTAAATTAAAGTAATGGGAAGCATAACATTTTAAGATTAAAAATCTATAATCTCATTTCTTTTAAGAGTGATTATTTAAACATTAACAAATAATAGTACATAAAAAAATAATTCAAAAAAATTATCTATATGATAGTTTGAACAATTATAACACCAAATATTGATCTTAAAACCTTCTAGAAAATTTAATCCTAAATAGAGTTTGTCTTCATACAAATTTTGAGTCCACATCATATTGATATTAATTAATAAATTAAAGTAAAATTTATAGAGAAGAAAATTATATTTATGTTTAGAAATGAATTTCTAAATTAAATAATATATTTTTTAATGAAAAATGAGAAAATTTTAATCTAAAAGGAAATATGAAGTCACAAGTTCAATCTTATGAATATATATTTTCACACTTCACATCCTACTTTATGACATAATAAATATTACATTTCTTTGATGGGGCACCTAATATATAAGAAATTTAAACCCATGGATAATATTCTTTAGGCCTAATATCTAAAAAGAATTACCTTATTAATTTCAACAAGTTTGTAATCAAAAATAATGTCCAATGTTCTTTTATATTATAAACTTGGTAGGGCCTAGGAGTTTATTCCAAAATAATGAATCAAATACTGGTGCTAAGGGTGCCACTAGGTCCAAAACTCAAAATTTTCTTATACCTAAACGAAAAGCACTATACTATTAACTACACAAATTCATGAAAACCCATCCAAAAAAAGAACATTATATTCTACTGGGATGAGTCAAATTACATAAGCCTTGTTGATCACATATTAAACTTCTAGCCACATTGTTTATAGATATTATCAAAAGTAGGAATCTCAACCACCTTATCCAAATATTCATCTTCGTACTAGTTGTTTGATTGGGAAAATGGACCTAAGTTGTAAATCCTGCTTCTCCCAATTTGGACATTTAAGGAAGGATTAAAAATGATCTCAATACCCACTTGGCTACAAGCCTCAATGGAATAGCCAGAATGGTGGGTCAAGGTTTTAATCCTTGTGATTGAGGGATGATGTTATGATTGATTGAATTCTATGATGCAATGATGTTCCTAGACAAACTATGAAAATACAACAAATAGAGATAATTTCTAAGAAATGTAAAATAAAAAGAAAGAAATAGCTTCAAAAATGTAGAGAGCAGACACAAAAGAACTTGGGATAAAAATATGATGCTGAATTGATTGGTCAGGGGTGTGGGATGCCCTAGACTGGGTTCCCACTTTTTAGTCCAGCTGAATTCACGGGCATGTAACTCTAGATCGACAAATCCTATTCTCCTACAGTCATTATCAAAACTTCATATGTTAAAGAGAAAATCCAATTTATGTGGCTTGATAACTTGTAGGGCTTGAATACATGAATGAGCAACTAGTCTTCAATCTTCCTCCAATTAGCTTCAAATATGAAAATCTACACACATGAAAGAGGGAGAAGGGTTGTGTCATATAGGGGTTTAAACCATTTTCTTAGGTCATATAGGTAAATTTAATCCCCTTAAACCATTTTCTTAAAAATCCCCTTAAGCCATCATATAAAGGACCTAACGATACAAAAGAAAAAAAAATTAAGGCTCATTTATATCTAAGGCATATAAAATTTTGTGGGTTGATGTAGTTTAAAGTGTTTAAACAAGGAATAATGAAGTTTTGTAACATGCCCATTGTTCTACCTAATAATTTTACTATGTTTTACCCACAAGTGAACAGTTTATGCTAGTAACATCAAGAGATACAAATTTTCTTTTCTTTTGAATAATAAATGCATATTTGAAACATAACTATTTCAAGCTTTTCCATTGCATAATAAAGAATTATTTCATTAATATAAGTACCGATTTTACATTACATAATTTCAATATGACATTTCACATTTACAATTTCCATAGAGATGGATACATGTTTACATACATAGCTTCAACAAGCTTACTGAAATGGAGATACGAATGGTCCAGATGTCCTTCCTCAAATCTTGGTTGCCAACTGCATGAGGAGAAGCATCACTCAAGTGCTTTTCTGCCAACCACATACTTATCATGGTCCCCCACACATCTACCAAACTGGTAAGATGGCCCCACCCTTTGACGAAGAGATTGGTTTGGTAACCTCATAATCCTATCCTTTTTCGAGCATAGTGTTGTGTCCTATATATCTAGAGCTTCCATACAATGGCTACAACCTACATGTATAACAATCTTGGCCTATTATACAAACCCAGATCATTGTGAACTGACAATGTAAATAGTGGCTACTTACACTACTTTGGTCAAAGTATTCCTCACCCAAAATTTAGAGTGGAGGTCACATGCTCACCCACCTTCCTAGCTTGATTTGGATTTGACTATTCATACTCTATACATAGGTTACCACCTTTCCCATGGATTGTTTTAACCCTAGGAATAGCCAAACTAAAATGGCATTGCCACTAAAGTAAATCAAGAAAGTTCTTATTTCATGCTACATATGAATAGTATTGATAACCTACATATAGTATTAACAAACTACATATAGTATTAATAGGTCAGTTGGATAGAAACCAATATAATCTATTTGAACCTTTTAGGCTGTTACAATCATATAAATTCCAATATAGGATATATATCTGAACTGTAGATTTTTGGCACCACAAGACTCTCTAACTCTTCTAGGGTTTTGCACCTTAAAGGAGAGAGGTAGGCCAAAAATGCTAGCTAGGTTCATTCAAATTATGCAATGTAGGATGTTATTTAGACTAAATGAAATGAACTAAATGCAATTAAGTGATCTAAATGACTGATTATGTATGCAAAACTTAAGATTTATGCTATGTTGGAAAACATAATGTGATATGGAAACAAAGAGCTATGAATAAATAAGTGTAGAACAAAATGAAATGAGTTGAATCAGTGTGCACCCAGAGGTCTGATGAAGACTCTAGAATGTTCTGGATGCTATCTAGAATTACAAAAAATCACCAGTGGGACTCATTCACCTAGGGTGGCGAATCAGTTTTGCTTTTGATGAAAATTGTCAGGAATAGGTTTCTAAGTGTTGGGATCCAGAATCTGACAAAACTTAGATTTCCAACCTTAAGGTGGGACTCATTTGCCACTAGTGGTGAATCATTCCTCTCCCAAAATTTTGAGAAATCAAGAGACAACTCTGCAACACCAGATCTAAGGATGTCTGCTTGTCAGGTTGCCAAAGTCAATTTTGTAGGAAACAGACAAAATGCCTTCTCCAAGCTTGAAATGTGGTTGATTTGACTTGAAGCACCTTGTTGACTTGTTGACCACTCTTCAACACCTAAATACTTGTTAAATCTGCATACAAAATTCTACAAACACACACACAAGAGGTGGAAAATGGTTGAGGGTTAGAAAATAAGGGTTTGCCTTGGTCAAACCCCACTTTGGTAATCAAACCCTTAATGAAATAATGAAATGAAAGAGAATGATAAACAAATAGCATGCAAATGCTATCAAGTTACCAAACCCTTGTTGAAGAAATTCTGAAGCTATGTCAATGGATGCTTCAAAATTCTTCATGAATGCTTGATTAGCTGATGCAAATTGCTTGAATGAGTGAACAAGCGAACTTGATGAATGCTTTTATGAATGGGGGTTAAAATGGATGTAAAAATACTTATTTATACATTCTTGTGGCTGAAGCCAAGATAATAAAAATCTGAAAGAAAATTTGAAATATTTTAAATTTGGAGCCAAGGGGGACTCATTCGCCACCCATGGTGAATGGGTCCCACCTAGGACCTGAAAATGGGTGTCGGGAATTAAGTCACATTTAATGTTGTTTGTCGGGTTTACATTCAAAAATACACTGAATTAAAGCTTATAAGGGGATAAAGGGGTCAAATGAAGCATAAGAAAGGTGTAAATAGTAAAGTTATGCCTAGAAAAGTGTGAAATCCTTCTACAAGACTTTACAAGACTTCAAAATAGGACTTGTTTAGTGATGGAAAGGTGAATTTTAGGTGAATTTTAATGAATAGAGTCTAGAAGAGTGTAGAAATGTTTTACAACACTTCACAATACCCTCGCAATATGTCATTATCTGAATTTTAGTACCTAAACATGCATGTTCAAGCCACATTACAACATAAAATCATAGAAAAATAGACCAAACATCATGAAATAAGACCTAAAAGGCCATGAAAATGACAAGGGGCCATTTTTCTATGGAAAAATATCTTTATCACTATAAACCAACTTGAAAGGTTTCACAAATACAAGAATCAACCAAGAAACATGGAAAAATATCCAAGCAACATAAGGGTAAGTGCAAAACTATGGGGGGCCAAAAAGGGGGCTTAAGTGGCCACTTTTTTTTTTAGATTAGGAAATACTGACCTTGGACATGAAATTGAGGATAGTTACACTCAAAATTTTGAGATGCAACAAATACAAGGATTGTAGTGCTTCGAGTCTATTTTCTAAACTACTAATTTATTTTTTAAATGGTTGATATTAAGGGGTTCAAAAGAGGGGACCACAAAAATTGGTGTTGTTTTTTCAAAAAATCATAACATAGCAACTTTTGTGGCTCCCTAGCACGGTTAACTTTTTTTTAGTATTTTTAAAATTCCTCCGATGAGAAATTAGCTAATAGTATGTAGTTTATGCTTGATTTTTCTAATAGTTTTTAATGAATATTTTATTTTTTACTAATTTTCAAAGTGGACACTTCGTGAAAAATAGAATTTTGGTCATGCTACCCCTATAAATTTTGGAAACTAATTGATTTTTTTTTAATATGCATAGAATGGAGACTAGTTTCTAAAAATGTAATTTATTTGAAATTTTGATGAGTAGTTAATTTATAATAAAAAAACACGAAAAATTAGTTTTTCCAAGAATGCTAGACACACAAACAAAAGGAATTATAGATCAAAGACTTAACATTGTCAAAATTTGAAAAAAAATACATCATTAGATAGCTAAGAGAGAGCCTAACATTAACCAGGTGTTTGATTTGTTTGACATTGAAACACATGCGAACCTGATGCTTAGCATGAACACGATTATGTGAAAAATTATAGAATTTTCAAAAACACGTCTTTGGATGTTTGGAATACACTCCAAGCCTTTGGGTTGGTATTCCAAGGAAAACACCAACCCCAAGGCTTGGGGATTCCTAAAGCAAGAAATAACGCAAGCGCGTTATAACGTGCTTGCATTATGTCTTGCTTTGTGTTAAATGCTACTCTATTGAATGTATGTATATATATTTATATGTTTCTATGTATCTATGCTTGTATGACATGTATGTATGTATGTATGTATGTATGTATGTATGTATATGTATGTATATATGTACATGTATGTATCTTTGTATGTATGCATGTCTACTTATAAAGTGTGTATGTCTTTAGAGGGAGGGTGAATTTTAAGAGAGAGAGAGAGTTGTCTTGGTAGGGTGGGAGGGAGAGACCTGAGAGAGATAGAGAGAGACGTAGAGAGGTAGTGAGAGAGAGAGACCTAGGAGAGGGAGGGGGTGGAAGGGAAAGACTTAAGAAAGATGGAATGGAAGAGAAGGGGTTGGAGTGAGAGGGACTTAGCTAGGTAGGGTGGGAGGGAGAGAGGGAGAGAGAGATAGAGAGAGATATAGAGAGGGGGTGTGAGAGAGAGATGGGGGAGAGAGAGAAGGAGAGAAAGAGAGTTTATCTAGGTAGGGTTCTAGAGGGAGAGACTTGAGAGTGTAATGGGGGTGAGAGGGAGAGACTTGAGAGATAGGTAGAGAGAGGGAGTGGAAGAGATAGAGACCTAAGAGAGGGAGAGGGTGTGGGAGGAAGCAACTTGAGAGAGAGGGAGAGAGATAGGGAGTGTGAGAGAGGGGGGTGGAGTGAGAGGGACTTATCTAGGTAGGGTGGGAGGGATAAATAGAGAGAGGGGGAGAGAGAGAGTTACCTATGTAGGGTGCTAGAGGGAGAGACCTATAAGAGAGAGGGGTGAGAGGAGATACTTGAGAGATGGGGAGAGAGAGGGAGTGGGAGAGAGAGAGAGTGATGGAGAGGGAGAGAGAGAGAGAGAGAGAGAGAGAGAGAGAGTGGTAGGGATTGATTGAGCGAGAGGTATGTAGAAAGAGGGAGAGAGTAGATAGAGAAAATTAGAGAGGGTAGGAGAGAGGGAGGGAGAGAGAGGTGAGATGGATAGATAGAGAGAGAGGGATGGGGATTGAGGGTATAGGGTTGAGGTTCCAATACATATAGGGTAGAGGGTAGAGGGTTTAAGCATTTAAGGGTTGAGGGGTTAAGGATTGAGGGTTTAAAGGTTTAAGAGTTGAGGGACGAGGTTTAGGGTTGAGGGTTGATGGTATAAGGTTGAGTATATAGGTTTTAGTGTATATGGTTGAGGATCAAATGTATTGGGTAGATGGTTGAGAATTAAGGGTTTAGGGTTTAATGTATATTGTAGAGGGTAGAGGGTAGAGGGTAGAGGGTAGAGGGTAGAGGGTTTAAGGATTTTAGGGTTGAGGGATTAGGATTTAAGAGTTGAGGGTTGAGGCATTAGGGTTTAAGGGTTGAGGGTTAAGGGATTAGGGCTAAGGGATTAAGGGATTAAGGGTTAACAATTGAGGGATTAAGGGTTGAGGGTGTAGGGTTTAAGGGTTGAGGGATTAAGGGTTGAGGGTTGAGGGTTTAGGGTAGAGATTTTAAGGGTTGAGGATATAGGGTTGAGGGTTTAGGGTATTGGGTTGAGGGTAGAGGGTAGATGGTTTAAGGGTTTAGGGTTCAGGGTTGAGTGTTTAAGGGTTTAAGGATTGAGGGTATAGGGTTGAGGGATTAGGGTAGCAAGGGAGGGATGGATAGAGGGAGAGATGGAGGGAGATGTGAGATAGAGAGAAGGAGAGAAGAGGAGGGAGGGACAAAGATAGATGAGGGTTGCGGATCCAATGTATAGGGTAGAGGGTTGAGATTTGAGGGTATAGGGTTGAGGACCTATAGGGTTGATGGTTTAGTATTGGGTTGAGGGGTATAGGGTTGAGGTATTAGGGTTGAGGGTAGAATTATTGGGTAGAGGGTAGAGGGTTTAAGGGTTTAGGGTTTAGGAGTCTGAGGCTTTAGGGTAGGTTTGAGGTATATGGTTGAAGGATTAGGATTGAGAGTCAATGTATAGGGAGTAGGGTATAGGGTTGAGGGTTTAGGGTTTAGGGGTTGAGGGTTGAGGGATTAAGGGTTGAGGTTTGAGGGATTAGGGTAGAGATTTTACTTAAGTTTAAGGGTTGAGGGTAGATGGTAGAGGGTAGAGGGTTTAAGGGTTTAGGGTTTAAGGGTTGAGGTTTGATGGTTTAGGGTTGAGGATAGAAGGTTGATGATATAGGGTTGAGGGTCCAATATATAGGGTAGAGCACTCTCAAGTACTTTTGTCAGTACTAACTCAAGAATTTGAATGGGGCTAAGCGACCAAGTTTCTGGAACTTGAACTGTACCTTGGATAGCTCTCTACTAGGGGACAAAAATGCAGGTTAGGGACAAGAACACAACACAATGGCATCTCACTGGGGCACTAGTTTATGTATGGTCAGAAAGTGTAAGAGTACAATAATAATGCTAGAAATATACTAACTTAACAAGGGAAGTTTAAAGTGCTAACTAAGGTGATTCTTAGTGATCCAAATTTGCACCCCTTTACTAAGTTGTGAAAGAGCTCAACAAATTTGGACTAACATGGGACTGCTTTCAGGTTGTGGGTATCCTATTGTGAAAGTAGACCTCCAGATGATGGGCTAGCTCCCCTTTTGATGGTGTCACCTAAACTATTCCTTGTTGGGAAAAGGGGAGAAAGAAACATGAAAAGAAAACCAAACCCCTATGGTGATGCACCTAATTTGACTTCTCAGACCTATACAATTGCTTTAACACACAATTTCATTAAAATATTAGCTTAACTTCACACAACCCAGATATTTTAACATGTCAATGCATAAGTATTTTGTAAGGAGGCTTGGTTCACTTGTCATTTTTGAAGGAAAGGAAATCTTTCACAACTAAAAAACTATTTGAACCACCACACAGATTACAACCTGCAGAAATATATGTTTATTCTACCTAAAGGGGCTAAAATGAGACAAGCATTGAAGGAGTTACCAAAACTCACAAGAACATTCATCAATCACCACACTGCACTCAATAAAGTAGCTTCTAAGAAGGTAAAACACTGAATTTCATTAATAAAAATGGTGTTACATACTTCTTTATATGTCTGACACTAAGTCACAATGCAGTCCACTACCTAAAAAAAGCTCCAAAGTAAGCTACAATGCCCTACAAAAAGAAAGAAAATAACTCCCCAAAAACTTAAGTTTGAAGATACTTAAGCAATGTTTAAAACAAGCTCCCCCACAAGTCCTTCTAGAAACTCTAGTCGGATGCAACATAAAGGACAAAAAAGAACCTTCCAAAATCACTCCAAAAGGCCTCCAAAGAGTAGAAAAGTAAAGCCATGACTTGAACCACCAAAAAAGCATGACAAAATGCCTCCAGAATGGTCATATTCCCTCCAAAACAGTCAAAGATGACCCACACATCAATCCCACATGATGGTCAATATCATTATGTCTCCCAGCTCTCTGACTCATGCCTTTTATGTTTGCAAAGCACAAGATTCAACAACACCTCATGACTAAACATATCAACACACACCTTTTCAATTTTTCATTTAAAAAACAACATTTAATTAAATGGTTTTAATCACACCATTTAACTAAATGTCTTACATTTGAAAGTAAAATGAAAAAATGAAAAACTTGGGCTCAACATACCCCCTAAAAGCTCTCATTTTCTCCAAAAATAAATTAAATGCTCCCTATATGCCCTCATGTTTGCAAATTGAAAACAACATTTCCAATATGCAAGGCATATGTTTGCAAAACTCTCTTAACTTCCCTATATGCCTGCAAAAGCATAAACTCTCAACAACTAACTCCCTTGACCATAATTTGAAGACTCAATACAATTTATTTTGCATTCATTGTAACATTTGAACTCAAGTGATTTATAAAACATCACTAAATTTAAATGTTTTTTTGTATTTTTTTAAAAGAATACAAAATTTTAAAAAGGGCCAAGACTTAGCCATGTGAGAGTTAGTAACACGTGAAGGATAAGTCAAAAGACTTAGCATTTACAAAGCATAAGGGAAGAATGAGTTTATAAAAACTCCTAAGGCATTGAAAATTACCAAGGTACAAAAAGGCCATGACAATAGTTTTTTCAAATAAAATGCAAAGGAAAAAATGCCTTCTCTCCTATCAACGTACATTAGGGTTCAAAACCCTAATAACGAAACTAACAAAAAAGAAAGAAAATGCAGCTCATTTTATTTTCAAGCTTCTAGAGACTTCCTCCCAGCCACGTTGTCCTAGGTTTTCAACAAAGCTTTTTGTATGTGGCTTCCATGGGAAAATTTCTATAACTTTAGAGGGGTCTTCGATAGATTTTGACAAAGGTAAGCTTCTGAGAAGAACTTTAATCTTTTCATTTCATTTCTGAAGAAGATGAATGATCGAAATGGAGCCTATTCTTGCAGAAACAAGAGTATGTTTCATAGAATAGTGAATGTATTGATTTTCTCTGTCATTTTCCATGCATATTTTGGAGATTACCTATACTTTTCATGAAGATTTCACACAGTTTGTGAATAAAATCAATGATTTTGGCCTCGGCCATACATGGCCTATTGATTTTTTCTTACATGGGTAACTTCATTTTTCTATATGGTTGTGTGTTTCTAGATGAATTTTTGCTTTTACTGTTGGTTTATAAATTCATGGCATTCCCTTATGATGCCCAATAGTAATGGCCAACAATGTCAATTGAAACAAGAGCTATCATAGTCGACTATTCCTAAAGAACTTGTTGCCATGTGAAGAAAGAAATGATTTGCAAAATAATTCAATGCTATTGCACAGTTCGGTATGAGTCAAACACTCTACACATTTTTACATTCTTTCATGAACACTACCCTTGAATCATGCCCGCAGCTTTATCTATTTCCTGTGGCTTTTATGGCAAGGTTTTCAAAAATATTTCAAGATAATGGGGTTTTTCCTACCCACATGTAAGTATCAAAAGTTTCACAACTTATGGCTGAGCTTCTCATGGCCATTTTGAGTCACCAAACTTGTGCATTCATTTTCCTTCACTACTACAAAATCACTTCTTTTTTATATGACTATGATTACCACATTATGCATTGCATAGGAGAAAAAATGAAGGAAAACCTTCATAGAAGGCTCGGCCTTAGGGTTTCTGGGTATGAGGGTTTTTTTTTGGTACTTCACTCCATGCCATGGATGTATCCTCCAAGCACATTCTGCAAAAATAATGATGCCTCTATTGGTTGGATCTTATAAAGGTGTAATTGTTGATCCAACACACTCTAAAAAACTCTGCACCAATTCAAATCTAAAGGCAATATTCTCTCAGCTACTTGGAACAATGAAATGATTGTGGATCCTATGCTCTTGAATCTCCATGTGACTTGTTGTGGCCATACAAGCTCTCTGAAAACCTTTTCATGATCGCTACTATCATTCATTTGACATTTCCTTTTACACTAATTCCTCATACAAAAACTTGCATAGGCAGAGAATAGTAACATTCTCAAGGACAAAATATAATTGCACATACTTTTCTTCCATCATGAATGATTTTGTCCTCGTTCCTGGGAATCAATCCATAGGAGACCCCTTCCTATAAGAAGTTCTAGTGATGTGTGAATTTGTACATGGTGTTCACCTATCATGCTCCTCTATTCTTATCACTTTATTTAGGCTCTCTGTATTATCTTTATTTTCCAAAGAATTTGCATCTTCATAGATAAATTCCTTTTTGTTTTCTTCCCTATCTATTTTAGCTTGGACTTTAACAACAATATATAAGCTTTGTTTATTCACAACCATAGTCACATTAGATGAAGATTCCTGCAATAACATAGTTTCAAGCACGTTGTTTGTATGGATTTCATAATCCTTTGAGTGAATTCATGTCATCATCTTCCTTGATATCTTCAATTTGATTGAGCCCATGGACAAATTTATTGATAATCTGATACTCTTCAGACTGGCTACTAATACAACTCCAACCTTCTGCCAAATCTGGTGTAGTTTGTCTGATGTCTATGCTTGTTGTATTCCATTGCATAAGTATTTATCATTTATTATAGTGACCCTAGTCAACTCACTATCATGAATGATGAGTAATTATTGAATATCAATAAGTGAGACTCTCTTATCCTTTACATGAGGTGACTATTGCAATGTGAAGATTTTGAATTTCACATGAGTTTTATCACTATCCACCTATGATCTAAAAACATGACTGTGATCCTTATTGAAGACTTTTCTCTTCATTACACAATCTACTTCTTCACTTAAACTATGTTTTGTCAATAGGAGCAGGCCTATGTCTTGTGGTCATGTTGATTTTTTCACATGCTCTGTTACCTTTGATAGCACTTCTTTATGATACATGAAAAAAATTTGTGCTTTGGGATTTAAATGACTATAAAACATATGCATATTCATCAAACAATGCTACTACAATAATAATGCAAATTGAACACTCTATGAATGGAATGCTTCTTGAAAATCCTTGTGGCTGGAAACATACCACCTATGTTTCCTTGTGAATTTGTGATCATATATCACCAGTGCCAAAATCACTATCTCTTTCAAAGCACTTTGATGTTGGGACTAGCATTTATAAATGTTGCATCTAAAGCAATAAGATGAAAGAACATACCTTTTGAGATATAACTTGTAGCTTATAAATGAACTTCCTCATTGCCCCTTGATGACTTGTCAGTTGATTGATAATGATTGTAACTGATTCAAAGCTTGGTGACATGATTAAGATGAATACTTATAACCACCTCTAAACTGATACTCTTATCTGGAAAAATGATCTTGTGGCTCTGTATTGAGATTTGATGGAGATAAAAAGAAACATTGGGAATTACTATATGAGATGAGGTTTGGCTCTGTCCATAGCTTCCTTCATACTTGACTGCCTTGTGTTAGAAGCAATGATGATTGGCAATGTAATTTCAGTTACTCACTTGCATCATTGTGTTTTCCTTTTCATGCATGCACTGTCAAAGGATGTTCATGGCTCACTGCTTGTTCCATTTTGTGGACCTCTATCTCTATTTATTGTTGTACCTTAATGATCATGCTCTTCATGCATTTAGATCATTGTGACTAGTACATCATCATGAGGCATTGTGCATTGATTATTGTTGTCCTGTAGTATGAGATCATTGTTGCTATCCCATATGACTCATAATGGTTTTAGACATGACTTGATAGCTCCCTCATTATTTATGAATGGATGGATAATTGAACTTGATGCATCACAAAAATCATTTGCTTCTTTAATAAAATGGATCTTGGATCCACTTAAGAAGATTGAAATACATATCCAGCAAAATACACACTCCTTTTGACATGATAGCAACCTATTGATTGATTCATTGTGAAAAGATGAAGGGTAACTTTCTTGAGAGTTCACATTATTTGTTGCATCTTTTGAATCTGATAATGAAATTTGATCAACTGGTTTGATTCCATATTGATTTAATGCATCAAGAATATGCTTATCATTGATTTGATCAAGTTGCTCAATTTCATATTCCTCCTAAAACATCAGAGGGTAGCATGTTGGGCTCAACCCTCGTGGGAGTCACATTTTTCTCCACATGCTATAATTAGTTGAATCAAAATAGTAACAAGACTTGTCCTAAATCTGCACAAGGAAAAAACTAGTTAGATAAACAAAGCTTATCATAGATGTTTTTGCATCAATCACTATTTTCTTGTTTTCCTATAAACTTATGGTATGTTGTCTATTTTAATTCTTATGGACATCAAATTACACGTTTATGGATATTTTGCACATATTTTGATCAGAGACCTTTCATTGCTCTAACAACACTCTTTTTTCATATGCAAGAAACCTAGGAGCAACGAGGAGAGCATCAAATAGAACTAGGACAAGTGGGAAATATCGAGATGATGTGGGACCAAGCCAACAAGATTCTTCATTCCACTAGGCAATGACGGTTCTGTTTTCATTTTATGTGCAATTTCTTTTCTGCTATCTATAGGCATATATTCTTTTCTTTATAAACATTAGAATAGCTAGTCCTTTGGCTTGTGAGGGACATTATATGCTTATGATCATCAATTAAGATTACATTTGCAATACATGTTGGTTATCTTTCCCATTTGTATGTACTTGCAAAACTAGAATAATGCAATATTTGTTTTTTGACAATCTCCTTTATGCACATTAATGAAACTTAGCATAAAATGATGTATCTTTTAATGTTTAAATGCAAACACAAAAAACAATAAGTTACTTGATTTAGCTGGAAGAAAAATTAGGTAACATTTTTGGTGACATCTGCTATATGTTTTCCTGCTAAACATCTTGACCAATTGCATGAAGCTTATCCATTGGGTACTGAGTCATCTAAAAACTGACACAACTCAAAAACAACATTGTATGTTGTTGGAACTCATCAGAATAACGTATGACACCCGAAACTTATTTCAACACACCAAAATGCCAAAGAAAACAACTTAATTATGCAAAACAACACTTAGGGAAATGAAAACTGCAAGTAAAATGAAACTACCCTAACCTAGCCTAACCAACGAAGAAGTTGGTCAAACAAAACCATTGAAAGGCTTTGCAAAATAACACCCTTTTTTAATCAATAGCTGATGCATTACATGGTTATGTATTGCTAAAAGAACATGAAACACATGCAGATATTCAATAAACTATTGCAATGTTTCATGAAAAGTGCAAATAAACTCACTTGCACCTTGATAACGATCATGCCTATTATTGTCCTGGATTGGACAAGTGAGTTGAAACTGATCACTTTTAGCTGCAACTCCAAAATCAAATTATTCCTCAATTGCATCTTCATACTTGGGTGCAAGCATGACCTTTGGTATTGCATGTTAGAACTGTGAAATTTTGAAAATTTCATAGTTGATTATATTCATGAGTTTCCAAATTAATCCTTACCATAAGCAAAAAATTCTCTCATCATAATATTTTTCCCATTTTTTTCATGTGGTCTAGTAGAATCGATCTAGTCCTTAATATTTTACAGTATAATCCATATCGGCAAGAGAAGGCCAGGGTCTCCCCGATCCATAAAGCATCCTTACTAATGTCTATCTTTTGTAGCCTATCGGCAAGAGTGCAGGAATCTCATACCAAAATATTCCATCTATAAACACATATCGGCAGGATACAATTTATTGTCTCGGTGACAAAAGGATCATCTAAGAAAGAGAGTTGTCATCGGAATAAGTCATAACGAATTAATGCATGTCTTACCGACTGGTGCATGAGGAAAACATCTCGGCCAAACTAAAGTCATCGGAGTGAAGTCTTACCGAAAACATCAGGTCTTGCCGACAAAGCGCAAAGGGATTCTATCAAAAGACTATTAGGATGAAGTCATGTAGTCCTGTCGACCCGTAAGTCACATCGATAAAGATATGCATCAACGAGAGAAAGGTCATCGGCATAAGTTCCTCCGATTATTAAAGTCACACTGATGAGATGATTCGGGGAGAGTCTCACCGAACAGAGCATGTGATTAAGATTTATTGGAATAATAAGTTCGAAAAGACAATTAGCATTGGTAGGAGTCTTTTCAGGTTTCAAAGTCTTACTGATAGAATTTACTTCATCGGTAAGACATAATATAATCTATGGAACATCTCCCTGACTCGAAATTGTCACAGTGATACATAAGACTAAAGTGATAACTATTGGTGAGACTATGGGACATTATAGCGATATTCAATTTGTGATAGTCGGTAAGACTTCAGGGTGTTGGGAAGACTATAGGATGTTTTGACGAAAGGTTAAGTGAATGTTGAAAAAGTTATCGCTCCAGATTTGAAAATGTCTCACCGACAATACATTTGATGTGGTAGTATGAGTTTTGAAAAAGGACTTCACTCGTGCTTCAGCTGGCACATTAATGGCACAAGGGAACATAACAAGGAAAATTCAATTGGAGACATTGGTGTGGAATTGCTAGCGGAAGAATTGGAGAGGTGAACGGAGAACCAGGGCATTCTTTCATTCCGAAGGCTTCAAGAAAATATAGTAAGTTCTTATGCCTTAATTCCTCTAGTTTTAATTACTGTCATTTTGAGGAAATGGAATCTCCTAGTCTAGGGAAATCAAAAGGTAGAAATCATGGTGATAGTAGTCAACAAAAAGGAAAGAAACAAAAAACTGAGACAAAACATGAGGGCAATGAGCGAAGATTAAATCAGGACCTTGTTGACCAATTACCAGGTTCTGGACCTAAAGCCAGAAGATCTGCACAACTTAGGGCAGAAGTAGATAAACTAGATTATAAATGAAAATTCATAGGAGACGTTTGGACCACAATAAGGGTGTATGAATTATTTAATTTTCACTATCATAGGCGAAATCGTTTTGAGCCAATATGCAACCCGTGGAAGCTTAACTTGGGAAAGCTGGTATGCCCTAATGTATTTGTTAATGCTGAATTGGTGAAATTGTTGGCTATCTACTATAATCCAAAATTCAAAGCTATATGTGACCCATCCGAGAAGCCACAAATACATTTATCAGAAGAGGCAATAAGGGAGGTTTTCAATTTGGAAGGGGTTTGGAATGACAAAATCATATGTGACGATTTGGATTTGGAGTACAGAAGAATGGACACAATCTATAAAGGTTGGAGATTGCCAATTCATAGGATTAAACAAGATGGCAAACTAGTTCCTCTACAGGATAGTGATGGACCTCCTTTTCATATTGACTTATTTGAACCTTATATAAAATACACTTATTTCTTAGTTGGCCAGGTATTGGGAATGGATGTCCCAGAATATATGTCAATTGTTCCCATGATAATCTCTGCAGATATCCAGTATCACAACTCTAGGCCATTTGACTATGCCTCATACATTTCCATGGGGCTTGATTCTATATTGATGGCAATGAAGGGCGGAGCTTCTATTTTTCACCTCAGGCATTATTCACTATTGATGCATATAGTGTTATATTTTGGGCAAGAGTTGGGACTGTGGCCCAAGGAGATGAGAATTTCTCAAACTAGTAAGGATGGTGCAGCATTACCTGTTCAATTATGGACTGTTGTCTGGGACAATAGATTTGCAACCTCTAGTTTTGTTCATTTTGAAGAATACTTTGTAAAGACATTGTACAAATTGTACAATCATTCATATGATTATTCTTTATCTGAAGAGATAAAGAGATTTCTTCGGCTAAAGGATTTCAATGGGCCAGTTGATCATAATTGGGGAGATTGGTATTACTTGGAGGGAGCTACAATGATTAGAGTTTATGGGTTTGAAGATGCCCCATTCATTCTGCCAAAGACGGTCGCAAACAAAATTGCATATTTGGAAGTTGTCAGACAGATGGATAACTCTAGTGTAATGAATTTCAGCTCCTTTGGAAAGCAGGGTTTTATGCCTAGTACATTATGTTTTGGTGATTTTACTGTGCTGGCTAAAGAAGGATATAATTTGATCCTTGACAAATTACCGCAGTACAATATGAAGAGAGGACCACCCAAAAATTTTTTTGACCCGGAGGGGTACATTAATTCTGCTAGAATAAGGATTAATTTTGGAGGGTATCAACATTTTCCCTATCACTTTGATGATATGATTCAGAATCTGGAAGAAGAAGAAGCAGAAATTGTGGTTGAAAGATATAATCAAAGGTTGCAGGATGCAGAGCAGTTGTCTTCTGGGGAAGAGACACTTGAAGATAATGTGCCACAAAGCCAACTAGGTAAAATAACTAGATTAAGAACTCAGCAGTATGCCTGTCCTACCAGAGAATTGAGTGCTGAAGAAACTATGGAGGAAGATGCAAGGAATATAGAATACAAATCATTTGTTTCAGATGATGAATTCATAAACTCTCCAAATTTTAAGGAATTTTTGTATAAACAAAAGGGAAACGAGAGAAGGGAAAAGGTTGAGGACATTACTAGAGGTAATGAAGAGCAATTATTAAATGATTTAAGGAAGTGTGTAGATGAGGAGATGACAAGTATGACCCCTGAAAAGGGGAGAAAAATGTTGGAAAATGTTGGTGTCATGATCTTTCCAGGACTAGATCTCAATTCGGCACTTGTCTTTGATAGTTTCTTGAAGGATAGTAATGCTACACACGAGCTAGATCAAGAAAAGGTAACAGAAGTGTAT
>VDFB02047230.1:24942448-25033878 GCA_007258455.2 Sequoia sempervirens | reverse complement strand
ATAGAGTAGTGGAAATACATTATGTGGCTGCTTGTTGTAAGTTAAGAAGTGGTGTTTCTAGGGTTATATGCTAGTATGTGTGAGAATTGAATGCAACATATTGTAACTATATTTATGTAATTAATAAAATATAAAGAAATATTTTCTAAGCTAGAGTTTTTTTCAAATTCAAGGTTTTCCTAGGATAAATCTTGTGTTTTATGTGATTTTATTACTATGTTGTTTTATTTTGTATGGGTTTCATGGTTGGATGATCCTTCATTAGAATCTTTTCTTGTAACTACGTATTTTTTTATTGGAGAGACTTGAATGAGACATTGAAGACACTCACCTACTAGGTTATTTAAACATTTTTCAAATTACTTTTTTACTTAATGTGAAGATTGTTCAAGTTAACAACCTTTCAAGTAGGATAACCATCTCATTCTAATATATTGACATTCTAAAACAAGCATCAATAAACCCGCACATAAAAAAATAATATGTTGATCAGAATATACTAAAGATTAACACTAAAAATGTAAACTTAGAGGACTTGTCTTGCTACACACTACTTTTTATGTACAATTGAGATAAATAGCTTGTTTATATCATCACACACTTTTTTATTATTAAACTAGTATGAATTAATCACTTCAAAGAATAATTTACATGAAACTTTAAAAAATATATATCTTTGGTGAAACATTTGAATATATGATTACATGGAATACATCTATATTTTTAAATTCTTAGAGGAACTCTAGATGAATAGTGGGAAAGGGCTATAAATTAATTTCCTCAAGTAAGATTTAAAACATCAAAATAATTCTTAATGTGCTCTACTAGGCACTATCCAATGTATAAATTATATCCTTGGTTGGAAAAAAGTTCTCTATGCCCTTCCTTGAATGTATCCTACCTACTTTACACTTTCACTAAAGAGTCATATAATTTTGATGTACTTGTATCTAAGGTGCAGGAGTAGTCCCATATCAGGAAAAAATATTTTATTTAGTTTAATTTATATTTTATATGTTTCTTAAGTTGTCATATCCATCTTGTTCTTGTCACAAAAGTTAGTTCTTTTCATATTCATCCTTCTCAACACATAAGTTACATTAATAGAATTTATATTATATTGTAGGTCACACTTAAATAGTTCTGATTGGTATTACACATTTGAATCTGAATACTAACATCATTTCATCTTAAATCACTTCTCTTCTAACCATTTAATTAAATAACCTTTATTGTTTAGTTAAATTCATCAATTTCTACTATTAATCAAATAATTAACTTTATTAGAGGGTAAACCCACAAAACTGGTTTACAATTCCAATGAGTAAGGAAAATTGCAAAAAATGCCCCCATGGAGAAAACTTTGATTTTTGGGGGTTTGAATGAACTTTTTGTTCGAGTGAACCCTTGAACCCCCATTCAAACGAACCTATTTAATGTTGGGTTCCACAATATTCCACATTTCCTGGAATGAAAAGCAAAGGGAAACTTAGTGGAAAGGGGGGTTTGCTTGAACCATGGTTCAAGTAAACCTCCAAGGGGGTTCTCTTGAACCTAGGTTCATTTGAACCCACCTTTTCCCCCCTTCTCCCCCTCTGGCACCAAATTTCTCTAGAATTTTTCCCTTCGAAGCTCAAGTTGAGGATGAAAATGGAGGAGACTTCACTTTCCCAACTAGATGATGGTAGTTCTCGGAACGAGCTATCCAAAGAATATAATTTTAATATGTTTTGGTTTTATTATGTATTTTCTTTTTTAGTTTGATTAAACATAGGTTTTTCACCAAAAATCAAGCTCTTTGTTCTACACGTGGAAAAATAGTAGATTATAATTTTTTTTTTGAAAATATCAGTGCACTAGATATTGAAGTCCTTGATCCAACAAAAAAAAATAAAATTTTGATACATACAAAAAAAGTTATGTTGTATACGGTCTTCCTATGTCTGAATTGTAATTGGTTTGACTTCAAAACTTGATTGAGGAAAAAAATTCAATAAAACACTATAAAACCAAATGAAAGCACTAGACATCGTAGTTACAAACCTAAATTTGAAAAAAAAGAATTTTACTCTTCATGGAAAAAAGGTTATGTTGTATATGGTGAGCATCACTTCTTAAAAATGGTGTTTACTGAAAAAAACTAGTTTTTGAAGGAGATGGAAAAAGAAGTGAAATATAATTCCAAAAAATTTGAAAAAAATATATTTAGAATCTATAGAAAAAATGTCACAAATCACTAGTTTGCATCGTCTTCAAATTCTTCATAGTTTAGCCGCGATAGGTGCCCGAAAGTGAAGATTTAGTTAGAAAAAATCAGTTCAGTGTCCAGTTTGGCCAAAAATTGTAAACTAGTATAACCCCCCCCCCCCAACTCACCCAAGATTAATTAATTCTAAAATAATTAAACTTAATCTCCATTATCCAATCCTCTAGCTTTTAACTTTGAACACCTTGGTCAAATAAACCCATGGTTTATTAACCAAGTTGCACATGAAATTCATTTCTTTTAATTATTAATTAGCCTATTTTTCCTCAGAAAGGCATATTCTCTCAACAACTCACCTCTTTAAATTTCCCTCCAAATTTATTAAAAGCCTCTTACACATGCTTTTAATACCTCTTACAAATGCCTTAAATGCCTCTTACAAGTGCATTCATTTCCTCTTACATGCCATCTTGTCTCTTACAAGGGAATATATCCCTCTTACAAGAGGGTTTATCCAAACATGCCACTAACATCGCAACACCAAGTGACCACATATCAAACATCCTAACCACTAATCACACCATCAACAACTTCATAAGCATCCCAAGGTCAAAATTCATAAGGGTTGATCACGTCAACCAACCAACTTCTCATCACACAACAACCACCCCAACAACCCCTCAACATATCATCTCATACCATTCAACAAAATCTACCTCCTCCACTACAAAATCCGAACACAACAAATTTGATATAGCATCACATTGCAAGCAGCACAACAAGCATACCAAAAAGCATTGAAACAACTACAAACACAACAAGTGCAAGCACAACAAGCCACAAGTGCAAGCACAAGCCTTACAACAGTAGCAAGAACAACAAGCAACACAAGCACAAGTGCAAGCTTCTCTAAAAACAACAAAAAGCCCAAGCACAATCACAAGCATTGCAACAACACACCTATCAACAATCCATACAACAACATCAAGCACAACAACAACAAGAAACACAACAACATGCACAATAACAAGCATTATTGGCTCAACAACAACAACAAGTGTTATTGGCACAACAACAACAACAAGCATACCAACAAGCATTTCTTGCGCAACAACAAGGTTTCCAACAACCTTACACCAACATGCAACAAAATTCCTTCAATAGCAATATGCAAGGAACATACACCACCCCATCATTCATACAACAAACCAACTCACCACACAAACCACATAACACACTTAATTCATCAACCATACCATACCAAAACATGTATGTTCCACCACCCAATCCACAACATGATCTTTCCACACAAGTCAAATTTCTCTCACAATAAATACAAGAAATCCAAGCCAGAAAGATGAAAAGATCATATGTCCAACGAGATTTGTGCCCCTATCCATTTGATAGTAACACTTCCATGGTTCCATTCCCATCCGGATTTGAGATACCAAAATTTGATAAATACAAAGGCAAAGGAAATCTTGAGGGCCACATTAGAGAGTTCCATGTGCATTTTATGGATGTGACCTATGATGACTCTTACCTCATGTGACTCTTTCCATGAAGTTTAGTTGGCCCTACAATCGAATGGTTCGCTTGTTTACCTTCTTGAATCCAAAAGTTCCAATACATCATAGATCTATTCATAAACCACTTTTCATTTAATCTAGATATGGATATAAGCTTGGAGGAGTTATTAGACCTAAACAAAGCTAGAGGAGAATTGTTTGAAACTTCTTGTAGTGATGGAGGTCTAGATCCAACAAGAGTAAATAATCCATACTCGAGGAGCAACAAATAGGAACCATCATTTCCAGCCTCGACGTAGATTTTTCCTTCCAACTGAAAATACAATGTGCCCTGACGTATGATCAACTAATCCCTAAAGCTCTCAACATTGAGAGAGCCCTCATAGCATAAGGGCACACACCCACATACATGGATAATTGACCACCAATGATCTATAATGACAAACACTACACCTAGGATAAAAACAAAAATGTTACAAATGATGGTGTCGTTGATGCCAAGGTGGTTATTAGTGCTCCAAAACAAAACATGCACCAATAGACATACCCACAAACTCATCAACCACAAATCAACATGCAACAACCCATTTATCAACAAAATGCACCAAAATGTTCAAACACACCCCAACAACAACAAAACAACCAAATGGTCAACAACATGAACACTCAAAGAGGACCACCCCTAAGGAACAATTTCCCACAAAAACACAAATATACACCATTGGGGTGTTGGATAGGACAACTAAGAGGGGGGTGAATCAATTGTCACATATTATAACCTTTAATTCAATTACCGTAACTAACACATAAACTGATTAAGTGATTAACCATCAAATGCAAGTGCACAAACACAATAACACCAGGTTTATGTGGAAAACCCAATGAGGGAAAAACCATGGTGAGGATTAACTCACACTATAGAGAATATCAAAACTGATTACAAAAGGCTCACTACCTGAGATAAGGCTCACTGCTTGAAATGAGGACTCATTGTTTGAACTCATTGTTCATAGGGCTACAACCCAGAGGGCTCACTGCCACAGAGATACAAAGAAGATAAAGAAGACTCGTTATAGAGAGACAACAATCCCAATGCAACAAAGATTCCACCACAATCACTAATCAACTCACATGAATGATAGAGTTCACCTTCTGCTCACTACATCCAGAAACTCGGCGTTAAGCTTCACATTGAACAACCACACTTAACTCACACACCTCAAGAATAGCATAAAGGTTGTGTCTGCTCTTTCAATTATCTTCCTTCTTTTCTTATGTACAATTTTCATCACTAGCACATTCTGTATTTATACTATCTCCAACCTTGAAAAGATACATAGTCGGCCATCCAACTTCAACTTTCAAATTAGGTCAGCGCCAAACATCCTAGGGTGGAATTAGAATGAGGGAAACCCTAACACATGCTTCACCAGGATCCATAATAGATCTAACACACTTCATTAGCTTTGAAATTAGTGCTTGACACATAGTCGACCATACCAGTGTAAAACACATAGATCAATTAAGTTCGATACATCCAAATTCCAAAAACAACTTCAATAGAACCAAGGAAACACAACTCTTGAACCATATGCCATATCAAAGAGAAATCCATACCAGAAATAATTCTCCCAGACCTCAATCAACACACATAAAAACATAGTTCACAAGCACTGGAACCAACAACCTTCTTTTAATACAATTTTCTCAATATCCTCCACATATGCAATTAACAACAAATAGTAGATAACCAGCTGACCAGTTCACATAACCAACTAACTGGTTGAAATCAATGACAACACTTCATTCCTTTTCCATTCTTGCAACAATCTCCCCCTTTGTCATTGATGACAACACATTATGTGAAAAACCATCAAAGACACCATACTTGTTCTGAAAAAACTTCTCAAGATTTTTTTTGCTTCTCCCCTTTTAGAAGATCATCTTCCTCATTACCTACTTTCTCTTATTAAATTTTCACATGCTCTCTCTCCCCCTTTGACATCAATGGAAAAGGAAAAAGATATGTCCATTGAAACTTCCTTTGACATGAAAACAAAATACTCATAATGACAACACTTTAGAAAATCTGTCTGCTCCCCTTGAGGGGAGCCACCAAAATATATCAGTCCAAAAGATAGAATCATGAATTCAACAGAATTATACATCTCCAAATGCATATTAGTTTATAAAAGGAGGGGAAATAACCCCTAGCTTATCCCAGAGATAAGTTTAAAAGTATCTTTAGGAAGAGCCTTTGTAAATATATCCACAATCTGATATTTTGTTGAAACATACTCAAGCTTGACTTCATTCCCCATAAACTTCTCTTAAGAAATGATACCTGATAGATATATGCTTCATTCTCGAGTGCATCATAGGATTCTTCAAAATGTTAATTGCACTTGTGTTATCACAAAAGATAGGAATATGATCATCATGTAACACTGTGATATCTTTCAATGTCTATTTCATCCATAACACTTGTGTACAACACAATGCAACAACAATATACTCAGCTTCAACAATAGACAAAGAGACTGAATATTGTTTCTTACTCAACCATGCTACCAATCTACATCCAAGAAAGAATGCACCACCACTTGTACTTTTCCTATCATCTATACTTCTAGCCCAATCTGCATCTGTATAAGCACTAGTGTAAAATCAGTATCTTTAGGATACCATAATCCATAATCATGATTTCCTTTCAAATATCTAAATATTCATTTAACTGCAGTAACATGTGTTTCCTTCGGATCTTCTTGAAATCTAACCACAAGACAAACTGTGTCCATAATATCTAGTCTAGTAGCAGTTAAATACAGTAGCCCACCAATCATAGATATATACTTGCTCTAATCAGTCTTAGGTGAATCATCATATTTTCCCAACTTGCATCCAGTCACCATAGGAGTACTTACTGGTTTGAAACCATCCATACCAAATTTTCTCAACATTTCTCTCACATACTTAGATTGTGAAATGAAAATTCCTTTCTTTGTTTGATTAATCTGTAGCCCAAGAAAGAAATTCATATTGCCAAACATAGACATTTCAAATTATTTTTGCATTTCTTCCACAAACATCTTGCACATATTTTCATTTCCTCCAAAGATAGTGTCATCAACATATAGCACCACAATCAAGATTTTGTCATTCTTAGTCTTGAAATAGAAATTATTGTCTGTTGTACCTTTGTTAAATCCTTGCTGATTCAAATGCCTATCTAACCTTGCATACTAGGCTCTAGGGGATTGCTTCAGTCCATATAAAGCTTTCTTCAATCTGCACACCATATCCAGTTTATCTGTTAACTGAAATCCTTCCGGTTGTTCCATGTAAACCTCTTCATCTAGCTCACCATTCAAAAATGTTGATTTGACATCCATCTGATAGACTTTGAAATCTTTATAAGCAGCTAATGCCAAGAACATCCTTACAGGTTCCGTTCTTGCTACTGGGGAAAAGGTTTCCTGAAAATCTATACCTTCCACTTGTGATTAGCCTTTACATACAAGCCTTGCTTTATTTCTGGAAACTTTCCTATTCTCATTCAGTTTGTTTCTGAATACCCATTTTGATCCAATGATATTTTTGTCTACCAGTCTTGGAACCAATTCCCAAGTTTGATTCTTTTCAATCTACAAAAGTTCTTTCTTTGCTTCCTTCCAATGTTCATCCTCCCAGGCTTCTCTTATTGACTTTGGCTCAATTTCATAGAGTAAGTACAAATTTACTTTAGCAATAGCTTTGCTTCTAATCAACAAACCTTTTGTCTTGTCTCCAATAATTTGACTTTCTGAACGATTCCTCTGTACATATTTTGGTATTCTAGGGGACATTACCAAAGCATCTTCTGCTCTTTCATTTTTCTCTTTCTGCTCATCTATATCTTGTTCTTCTTCAATTTCTTCTATTCTTGCATAGTCATGTTCATCAGACACATATCCAACAATATCAATAGAATTCTTCACTGTTTCATCAATCTTCACATTCGAGCTTTCCACAATCTTTCTCAATCTTTTGTTTAAACATCTATATGCCCTACTTTTAGTAGATTAATGAAGAAATATTATTTCATCACTTCTTTCATCAAAATTTCCCAAAATTTTCCTCATCTCTTCTAATGTAGGGGTATGTGCAGGATCATCATGGAAAAAACAAGCCCTTAAGTGACAAAAAAAAAAAAAACAGTGTTAGGCAACTTGGCATAAAATTTTGAATAAGTTATCTATATTATTTCAAAAATATGTAACAATAGAATCTGTAGAAAATTGAATGTAGTTTCAAAACTACTAGGTTTATTTAAAATAAATAAAATCTATTTGGTGAAAATTTGAAATTTCAATGCAATAGTACTTAAATTTTAGGGAAAAAATAAGAAGTAGGTGTATGTCCAACCACCCTAACCATAATAAAATGATAATATTTTTTATAAGATTTTATATATAAGTAGAGGACTCATGTCCTGGATGTGATGCATAATTTTTGTAATTTTTTTCCAAGTAAATAATTAATTATGAATTTTTATTACAACTTTTAAAAAATATAAAAACTCGTATGTCTAACCACCTTAACTTGGTCAAAACTTCATGAAATTTAATTTTTCTTTTTTTAATCCTATATTATGTGAAGCATAGAATGTGACGCATGTTTCAGATTCAAAAAATGTGATATCGTTTGAAAGTTATAGATGTTTTTCAATCAGCCTATCAATTAGGAATTTAGTTGTAATTCTAATAGAAAATGAATAATAATAATTTATTAAATTCAAATTAAATCATAATTTATATTGGTGGAAATATGAGATTCTCCTCTAAAAACCCTTTTCGTTTCATCAATTTTGGGTAAAACAAAATCGTTAGCCACATACCCTACAAATACCCATAATAATGCCACTTTTTGGCCCATCATGATCCTGCACATACCCGTAGCATTTTCTTTTGAATACCTTGAAATATTTAACTGTAGGAATTCTTCCATGCCATAGCTCATAGGGAGTCTTCCTACTATTTATTCTTTCCCAAACTTGATTGAATACATACACAACAATGTGAATAACTTCTTTCTAGTAAACTTTTGGTAACCTAGATTCAGTGATCATTGACCTAGCAACTTCTTGAACTGCTATGTTTTTCCTTTCAACAACTCCATTTTGTTGAGGAGTTCTCAGAGAAAATAATTGTCTCTTTATTCCATTCACTTCAAAAAAAATATTGAACTCATGGGAGGTGAATTCACCACCTATGTCTAATCTCAAGCATTTTAGCTTCAAATTCACTTCATTTTCAACCATAGCCTTGAACACTTTGAATCTATCTAATGCTTTTGATTTTTCTCTTAAAAATGAACCCATGTATATCTAGAATAATCATCAATTAAAAGAATAAAGTACCTTTCAAAAAGTAGGCTTCACACTCTCAAAGAACCACAAAGATCTGTATGAACCAAATCAAGCAATCCAGTAGTAGATTGTTCGTTTAATCTATAACAGTTTCTTCTCTATTTCCCAAACTAGCAATTTCTACAGCTAGCATTTGCAGGCTTTATAATTCTTGGTAGATCTCTCATGGCTTGAATAATACTAATCCTTGCCAAGTTATCAAAATTCATGTGACACATTCTCCTGTGCCATAACCAACTGTCATTTATCTGAGTCATAAAACATCATCCATCAACACCTTTAAGCTGATAAATATTCCCTTCAAATTTTTGTCCTGTAGCAATCAAAGTTCTGAATCCTTTTCAGATCTCACACTTCTCATTCTTAAACACAAGAGCATATCCCTTTCTACACATTTGACCAATGCTCAACAGATTATTCCTTAAACCCTTAACATAGTAGACATAATAAGTATGATGCTTGCCATCAAAACTTATTGAACCTATCCCACATATTTTTGCACCAGTATCATCTCCAAACATAACCAGACCTCCATCATATTTTTCAAGTTTCAAAAACTTACTCTTGTCACCAGTCATGTGATGTGAAAAACCACTATCAACTACCCAAAAATTATTTTCTTGTTTAGCATGTAGGGTAGAGATAATTGTACCTTCATTTTTCTCCTTCTCTTTTTCTTTCTCTAAATCTTTCTTCTTCTCTGAAGGATTTTCCTTTGACTATCTTTCTAAATTAGTAGAAGTAGGTTCATCTTTAATCGCCAAGAAAAAGCATTCATTGTCATCTGGATCTTCATATTCTGAATCTTCATCTAAAATACTAGCTTTTCATTAACATAGTAAGCTCTGTTAATCTTCTTTCCTTTCCTTTCTTTCTCATATCTTTGTTTATTCTTTTTAGCTCTTTTCAGACACTTTGCAGCATAGTGACCAATCTCTCCACAACTAAATAATTTAAAGGGAAAATTACCTTCATACTTACCAGAGCCTTTTCTCAATCTTCTTATAAAGTTAGTGGCCTCAATTTCTTCAAAGTTCTCTTCATCCGGATCTTTAGTTCTTGTAGCTTTAAAAGTAGTTTTTGTCTTGCCTCCACTTCTTAGATTCGGCTTCCTCATTGCATAAGATGTCAAGAATACTAACAACAGATCCTTAGTACATGTCTTGCAATCTATAGTCTACTCAATAACACTCACCTTTTCACTGTAAGCATCAGGAAGAGTCTTGAGAATTTTCTTTACAATTTTGGTTTCATCTATAGTAGCACCAAGAGATCACATTCCAACAACTACCTCATCCAATCTCTGTACATAAGCTTTAACATTCTCATCTTGGTCATATGTAAAATATCAAATTGTGTTTCCAAATTCTATATTTTTTCTTCTTTTACCCTTTCATTACCATTGTGCGTTGTTTCTAAAGCATCCCAGACTTCCTTAGTTTTCTTCAAATTCTGAACCTTCATCAACTCAAAATGTACCAAACTATTCTTCAAGATGAACTTCGCCTTGTTATTCACTTCATGTGATTTAATTTGCTTAGGTGTACTCAGACAATTTGTAGGAGTGTAGGGATTCTTGTAAGCTTTCTCAACATCAAATCCGCAATACTCCAAATATTCTTCCATCAGTACTTTCCAGATACTATAGTTAGTTCCATCAAACCTCAAATAATCAAATACCATTTTGTTAGCCATCTCGGACCTTCCTCAAGCGGTTAAGCTCTTCACCAAGGAACCTAGCTTTGATACCAATTGTTGGATAGGACAACTGAGAGGGGGGGTGAATTAGTTGTCACATATTATAACCTTAAATTCAATTACCGGAACTAACATATAAACTGATTAAGTGATTAACCATCAAATGCAATTGCACAAACACAATAACACTAGATTTACTTGGAAATACCAATGAGGGAAAAACCACGGTGAGGATTAACTCACACTATAGAGAATATCAAAACTGATTACAAAAGGCTCACTACTTAAGATAAGGCTTACTACCTGAAATAAGGACTCACTGTCCACAGGGCTACAACCCGAAGGGCTCACTGCCACAAAGATACAAAGAAGAAAAATAAGACTTGTTATAGAGAGACAATAATCCCAATGCAACAAAGATCCACCACAATCATTGATCAACTCACATGAATGATAGAGTTCGCCTTCTTCTCACTGCATCGGGAAACTTGGCGTTAAGCTTCACACTGAACAACCACACACTTAACTCACACACCTCAAGAATAACATCAAGGTCGCATCTGATCTTTCACTTGTCTTCCTTCTTTTCTTATTTACAATTTTCATCGCTAGCACATTTTGTATTTATACTATCTCCAACCTTAAAAAGATACAAAGTCAGCCATCCAACTTCAACTTTCAAATTAGGTCAACGCCAAACATCCTAGGGTGGAATTAGAATGAGGGAAACACAAACACACGCTTCACCAAGATCCATAATAGATCCAACATGCTTCATTAGCTTTGAAAGTAGTGTTTGACACACGGTCGACCATACCAGTGTAAAACACATAGATCAATTAAGCTTGATACATCCAATTTCCAAAACCAACTTCAATAGAACCAGGGCATCACAACTCTTGAACCATACACCATATCAAAGAGAAATCTAGACCAACAATAATTCTCCTAGACCTCAATCAACACATAGAAAAACATAGTTCACAAGCACCAGAACCAACAACCTTCTTTTAATACAATTTTCTCAATATCCTCGACATATACAATCAGTAGCAACTAGTAGATAACTAGCTAACCAGTTGACATAACCAGCTGACCGGTTGACATCAATGACCACACTTCATTCCTTTTCCATTCTTGCAACATGGGAGAACCCATCGAGGTTGTCCTACAACAACTAGTGCAAGCAAACCTTATCACACTCCCTACATATCTAAATTACTAAGAGCCTCAAGTTAAACCACCATGGTATAATGACAAGCACCTTTGTGATTTCCATAAGATCAAGGGACACATGATAGCTAGTTGCATGAAATTGAAGAAGCTCATCCAATACCTCATTGACAATGGGGATATTACTGTTGACCAACAAATGGGGAATCAAGATCTAAAGATATACACAAATCTAATGCCTGATCATAATAAGGGGAAGGATAAGGGAAAAGGAATGAACTATACCAATGTAAATCATGTCTATGACCATGTTGTAGCAACATTAGATGAGATCGTAACAGTAATCAATATCAAAGGGCCTAATGCAAAATGTGGAGTCACCACACGTAGAGGCAAGGTCTCTATCCAAGGACCATCACCACCACTTAGGGCACCACCTACCAATCCAAAATATAACCTAGTGACTATAGCATCTTGGAACAATTGAAGAAGACCATAGCCCAAATCTCCATCTTAGTGTTGCTTAAGATATCACCTGTGCATAGGGATATTCTAGAGAAGGCTTTGTTTGCTTCCACCATTCCCACTAACATTGATGCTGATCAATTCCAAGCTATGGTCAGATATATCACCATGCCACATCTTCTCACATTTTTTGAACATGACCTCCCAACTCAACCATCTCATAATTGTGCACTACATCTAGAGGTTTTGGCTCACAAGAACAAGGTCAAAAGAGTCTTGGTGGATGGGGGTGCAGGTCTAAATATTTGTACCTTGTAACTAATCAAGAATCTGGGATTCTCTGAAGATATTATTGAGAAAGGAAATGGTATCACTATCAGGGCCTATGATGATCAAGAACGAGTGTCTCACTTAGGCACCATCCAACTTCCCATCCAAATGGGACCGACCATTATGAAAACCACATGCCAAGTCCTTGACCTTGAGCTTCCCTATAACATTCTCTTGGGGAATCCATGGATCCAAAGGATGCAAGTTGTCGCATCTACTTACCATCAATGTGTAAAATTCCCTTATCAAGGTAAAGAAGTAATTATCCATGGTGACCCTGAACCATTCTACTACTGCAAGAACTTGGAATCCAAGTACTACAAAATCCCACAAATTCCCAAGAATGATGAAGGACCTGTAAGGAAAAATCAGGGTGTATCTTAGAGAAATCTCTAAGAACAGTAGTGCCTTCGGTAACTTCAATTTTGATTAGTACCTCAAAGACACGTACAACTATGTCCTAAAGTGGAAACAGACACAGTTTATTTCCCACATTGATCCTTCTGAGAGAAGCACATGTAAATTCAACAACATGCATTAATAGATTCTACAACAAGAACCAATAGACATGAAAGAAGAGACAAAAAACATAACAAACAGATTTACGTGGGGAAAATCCTTTCGGATAAAAAAACCCCACACTCCAAAGATTGAGCCATTGTATTATTCAGCAACAAACAGTTACAAGACAATTTCAGGCTCATAGCCTTTACATAGATTACATCTTGTTCATTCTAGATACAACCTGGTAGCAAAATCTCCTTGAGAGATCAACCATGGCATTCATGATCAGGAGAGATTCCAGCAGCATAACTCTGCCTCTGCTTCGGCCTTTCAGCCAGCCACTCGGTCCTCTCTCTATTGCTCCTCTTGTTCTCTCTTCGGCTCTCACCATCTCTTTCTGTACACTCTTCAAAATGTCCAATACATACATATATGCATTCGTTCTCAAACAACCTCTGTGAATTGGTTTGCTTCCAACTGTCGGATCACAACTATCGAATCAACCAGCTCAGCATCGTAGATGTTTCCTCTTCCGTGTAGATTTTTCCTTTCATAGAGTTCAACTCCAACGTCGCAACTGTTGAAAAATCCCAACCGCCAACCATTTGAAATTTGATAGTCAAACGGTCAAAGAAACATTCAACTGAGTTCGCATGTCGGTGAGACACAAGAAGTGTCTCCCCGATGCTCAAAGGCTTCATATTGATATCAGCGTAAGTTCCAAACAGTTGGCAAGATGATATAGCGAATGCCATAAGTCATACCGAAACCACCGACATCCATTTCATTCCTATCGGCAAGAGTTTCCTCATCGGCAAGAGGTTACACTGAGTCCAGAGAGCTATCACTAAGACTTTGTCATGTCGCCAAGACCTCACATCGAAGATCACAAGGTATTCTGAAGAGTTCATCAGTCGGCAAGACTATTGCTTTTCGCCCAGACATTACACCGAAGTCTTCAAGTCACATCGATCTCAGCATTCTCATCAGCGAGACAATCGCCATTCGATGAGACATCATACCGAAGTTCAAGAGTCATATCGATGTTAGATTTTCCATCGGTAACAAACCCGCAGTTCGCCAAGATTTCATACCGAATTCTTCAAGTCATGCCGACGAGTATTCCATTTGGTGAGACAATCGTCTTTCGTCAAGACATCACACTGAGCCCTTCATGTTATACTGACACATCCTAGTTGGCAAGACTTATCGCTTTCGCCAGGAGGTTACACCGAGCCCTTCAAGTCATATCGAAACATCCAACAGTCGGCAAGACTTAGGCTATCGCTAAGACGTTATACCGACATTAGGATTCCCATCGGCAAGACAATCCCTCTTTGCCAAGACATCATACCGATGCCTTCAAGTCATATTGAAGAGTCCAACCGTCGGCTAGAAATTCCACATTCGCTAAGACTTCATATAGAAGTCCTTGTGTTTCTCCAATGACTCCATTCGCTAGGAGTCTCACTGAAAACACCCGATCACATGTGGCTTTGTCGGCTAGACTTACCATTGTCGCCAAGAGGTCATAGCAAACCCCTTTCGTTACCCCGATGACTCCATCTATCAGCGAGACATCTCCCTATCACCAAGACTTCACGCTGAAGTCTTTGTGTTACCGCGAAGACTCCCGTCGGTGAGACTTACCGCTGTCGGTAAGACATCACACCGAAGCAAGCCTTTTGGCCAAGGGTCTCCCCGACATCCACTTGACACCAATTGTCAGTCAGACATCTCCCAGTCGTCAAGACTTCATACTGATTACCACATCGGCCAGATAGACCAAAGGTCATGCTGATATCGGCAAGACTTCCTATCGTCGCGGAGACATCATTCTGACAGTCCAAGGGTACGCTGAAGGTTTCAAATGCTGATCGCCAAGACATTCAAGAGCTCACAGCGATAGTCAAGATCAACTAGTAGGTCAGCCAGACATCTCCATAGTCTCACCAAAATTGTTCACAAGAAGTTTCAGTCTATGGGATTGAGGCACACAATTCCAATAATCTCCCATTTGACGAAGATCACACAGGCACCTCCAAAGCAACCAGAAACTAAGATCACACTAGCTCCACCAGTTCAGACCCCACAACACTCAAGACACCCAATCAACAGGATTCCATAGATTCAGTCCACCAGACAATCTGCAACCAGGACCAGGCATCCAACTGCAACTCAATATCCAATGAAGCAACCAAAATGAACCAATCATAGCCTTCCAGGAAACCACATAGACCTCAAACATGCTCTCATGCTCCATCAAGAATTCTACACCAACATCCAAGATACTGCTACCACTTCACTATGCTCAAATGCTATACAGAAGCAATTTCAACTTCAAAGCTTCAATCAAAACACAACAGTGAAGTCATTATCCAGAAACAAGATATAGAACATCAGCTAGAACAACAAACAGATTGACTACTTCCATCCAACTGATAAACCCATGCGACTAGAAATAGCACCCACAGCTTGTGCTATGCCATCTAATCTCACATACCTCATAGGTATCAACATTAGTAAACTTATGCCAAACAATTTAACCAACTCATTAATAGAAAATACAAGCTCCAAGTGCCAATCAGTCGAAGAAGACAAGACACATATAGGAACTCCCACTGCCTGAGTAATGTAGATCTGAAAGATCAAAGGAATCACAAGTCTACCAATTTCAGCACATAGAAAATGTAACCATGTAGTGCCAAGGAAATATCCACAATGATATGCACAACCTGCAACAAAATGCTACAAGACACATTTCTCTCACCACAAGCCATCACGGCCACAAAGAGAAACTCTACACATCATCTTCCTGTAGAACATCCTCCTACATACACTTCTAACAGCCAGCTATGTCAAGAATGATCTTCTTCACATCCTAAAAGAAAAGCCTTAACAACATCCATCCATTCAATCACCAAGATCAAACCATATTTAACAAACATGGATGTAAGCTTCTCAAAGAAGATCAAACTAGTTCATTTCCCATTTCAGGAAATCAGCCCATACATCATCTCCTACCAATTCTAAGTAGCAAGGAGATAAACCAAGCTATACAACTTCCACTATGAATCCTCCAAAACCATTAGACCAATTCAAGATCCATATCATGAAAGTGAACAAAAAACAAACACATCTGAAAAATATAATGGGCCAAATACCTCTCAGATAAACTGTCGAGTAGACCAAGAGTGAGAACGAGAATACTCCTTCAAGATATACAAGTCATAATGACTAATCCAAGAGCAATCTCCTCATAGGTCTCTTATTGAACTTACATTCAACCAAGATGTAGCCTTCTCGAACTTTCAGACCACTTTCAAAGCTCCAATCATCTGAATCAGGAACTTATCATGACACCATGATCTACATATCCCCTTAGGAGATACCATGCTTCAAGTGACTTCACCGTGCTATAATGCACAATGCCAAAACTCCAATGCACCAAGAGTATACCATGACATAAAGCAAATAGACTCAAAATCAACATCACCTGTCAAGCACCACCAACACCTCAGCCAAAGACTCCAAACGTCCTCCATGGATCCAAGATGTTGTACATCTTCAAGTAATGTCCATGCAAAAGTGAAAGAACCCTTCTGCAACACTAAAGAAGACCATTCACCACCATGTGATGAATCCATAGTCACTGCTAGAGCTCCCACTGAAACATGACACCCGAGCTCTCCAAGCATCATGACCAACTGCTTCAGGTTCCCATAACCGACCATTCAGGTACTCAAGAATATCCATCCTCTCCTCTCAAAACAGTCACACCAATGCACAAGTGACCACAGACAAGGCCAACTAACAAGTCTACACCGTCAATGAATCAACCTCGTGGATAAAGACAGTCCACATCCAAGTTATCTCATTTCAGCCAATGGGTAGCTAATCCACCAACCACATAACTCGTAGATCACAAACATCGAACATGCAAACCCATTATCGCATTGGAAACTGAGATATCAAAGAGGATAACCACATAGACAACATGACTCAAACACCAGATCACACCAAACCTGATTTTCCAAGCATGTCTACAACGAGCACCATAATCAAGGAACCCACAAGCACCACCACAAGAATGTTGAGTGACAAATCACATACCAACACTCCCATGCAGAGAAGAAAACACACCTCCTCAAACCATGCACAAAGCATGCATGCAGAACTGCAACTATCTCATCCAGCAACACCCCAAAAGCTAGGGTCTAGAAAATAGTTTAACAACAGCTCCACATGACCACAAGTTTTGCTTAATTGTGTAAAACCTACAAAACCACAGAGCCATGCAAGTACAAAACATCCTTAAAAGGAAAACAACAGTTCAGGAAATCCAGGCCTCTATCAGGCCAAATCTAAACCACCAACATGTACATGCATCCGAGAAAGAGAGAAAAGGCCATTCCAGAAGATTGCAAATCATCTAATGATTAACTTCATAGCCTTTATGTATTCGAGGTTAACAGGAAACCGTGCCTTCCAACACCAAGAAACACCACCTAGCGTAAGCACTCTCCTCCATGGTTGAGAAACAAACTAGGCCTCTCGATATTATCAAGGAGGCTTTCACACAGACACCCAATATGAAAGCTTTACTGCTACACAGTCACAGAGCAAAGAAATCCACCTCATACACCAAGGTTGTACCGCTACCAACCAGGAGACACAGATCACAACAAAACAACATGATCAACTCCCTTTTCCATCTCCACCATCCTTCAAGCTGTGTGTTGTCTCTGAATATCACAAGACTTCCACTCACCAAAGGATCAATCAATCAGTTCATTCCTCCAAATTTCCTCCAGCCCAACATGCTGAGAAATCTTCACAAGAGAAATACCCAGAACCAACAACCAGAAGAAGGCTCTGATACCACTTGTAAGGTATGCCCCAAGGTCGATTTACCCCTACCAAATATTGATATGATAGTAGACTTGACTGCAGGGCATGAAATGTTATCATTAATGGATGAATTTTCTAGATATAAAAAAATCATGGTTGCAAAGGATGACGAACATAAAATAACCTTCACATGACCATGGGGAATCTATTGTTGGAACATGATTCCATTTTGGCTAAAGAAAATTGGAGCCACATATCAGAGAGCTATAACATTGATCTTTCATGACATGATCCACAAGACTGTAGAGGATTATGTGGACAATATCTTAGCTAAATCAAGGAAACAACAAGACCACATAGCAGCATTGGGACCAATATTTGATAGGCTTGAAGAGTACAAGGTACAACTGAATCCAAAGAAGTGCATCTTCGGTGTAGCCTCTAGAAAAAAATTGGGATACATTGTGTCAATGAGAGGAATTAAGATAGATTCAACAAAAGTCAAGGAAATATTAGACATGGAGGCACCATGAACACTAAAATAGTTGCGAGGCTTGCAGGGAAGGCTACAATCCATCATAAGATTCATAGCACAGCTAGCAAACAAAACTATCCACTATTCTCATCTATTGCACAAGGGGATAACCTAGAAGTGGGACGAGAAATGCAACAAGGAATCCAACCAAATCAAAGAGTATCTACTGAAACTACCTATCCTCATGCCACCAATCCAAAACAAACCATTGATCCTATACATTTCAACTACCGCAATAGGTCTTGGTGCTCTTCTTGCATAGCATGATGAAATAGGGAAAGAGAGGGCTATCTACTATATCAGTAGGACCTTAGTGGGACATGAGCTAAACTACACTTTTATTGAGAAGGCTTGCCTCACAATTGTATTTTTCTCACATAAATTTAGGCACTACATGCTCACCCATCAGATAAATCTCATTTCTAAAATAGATCCCCTAAAATACCTATTATCTAAAGCAACTCTCATAGGGTGAATGGCTAAATGGGTGATGATTTTTACATAGTATGACATCAAATATGTAGAGAAAAAATCCATAAAAGGGCAAGTGATTGCATATCAACTAGTTGAAGCACCCATATATGCAGGGAACCCACTAGTATCAGAATTTATAGATGATTCAATATTCCTCCTAAATACAATAGACCATTGGAAAGTGTATTTTGACGGTTCCTACATGCAACATGGATTAGACACAGGTATCCTTTTGATCACCCCACAAGGGGATTGTATCCCAAAATCATATCAGTTGTCCTTCCCATGTACCAACAATATTGCAAAATATGGGGATCTTATCATAAGACTTAGAATAGTGGTACAATGGTAGATCTTGGCACTAAAATTCTATGGGGATTCACAGCTGATTATCAATCAAGTCAATGATGAATACCAAAACAAGGACGACAAGCTCACCCCATACAAAAAGCTAGTGGAGGATCTCAAGGAGTTTTTCATTGATCTAAAATTTGATCAAATACCAAGAGTAAATAATAGAGCAATAGATGCTATGATGACAATTGGATCCTTACTAGATATCCCAAAGAACACCCATAAATGTGAATTTCTAGTGTAGTAGCTTCTCATCCTGGCTTTCAAGGTGCCAAAATATGAGCTTGTGTGTGAAATCATTGGCCCTGGTGATCCCTAGTATCATGACATATTCACATACCTAAAAAGAGGAATCCTTCCTGATGACATCACCTCGAACCTAAAGAAAACCTTTGTTAAAAAGTCATCTCATTTCATTATCCTAGGAGAAACCTTTTATCGTAGGAGTAATGAAGGGACATTATTATGATGCCTTAACCCTGAGTAAGCTTTGACTACCTTAACAAAATTGCATGAAGGTATTTATGGTTCACATTTGAGTGGTATGACCTTGGCCAAGAAACTGTCGAGGACGGGGTACTATTGGCCTACTATAGAAAGAGAAGCTCATGACTATGTCAGGAAGTGTATGCAATGTCAACAACATGGGGACCTCATCCATGCGCTAGCTCAAGAACTCCAACCAATCATAACACCTTGACCTTTCTCACAGTGGGGAATCGACCTCATAGGGAAAATCACACCTGCCTCATCCAATGACCAAAAGTTCATCATTACCACCATAGAGTACTTTATGAAGTGGGTAGAGGCCATCCCTATGACCTATATCATGAGAAATCAGATCTCTAAGATCATCCTAAACTACCTCATCTATCGCTATGGTGTTCCACAAACCCTTATCTCAAATAATGGAACACCTTTCAAGAATCATGATGTCTATGAGCTATGCCAAAGATTTAACATCCAACATTAGTTCTTCACCCCTTATTACCCCTAGGGTAATGACCAAGATGAGGCTTCCAATTTGAACATTCTAAAAATCCTAAAGAAAACAGTAAATGAAGTTGGTTGTGACTAGAATCTACAGTTAAACCCTACCTTGTGGGCTTACCAAACTAGTATTTGTATGCCTACAAGTGCCACACCCTATTCCCTTGTATATGGATCGAGGCTATCCTACCTATTGAGGTCGACCTCCCATCCCTAAGAATATCCTTGTAGAATCTTATCATTGATGAAGAATACAAGGTGTTACAATTGAATGAGCTGGAGCTACTGGATGAGTGGTGTCTAGATGCTTTGAATCACTTATAGGTTTATTAGAACTGTCTCAAGAGGAGCTACAAAAAGAAGATCAAAATTTGGTCCTTCCAGGTAGGAGAGCTCATGCTGAAGGAGAATCAGAAGAATGTACCAAATCTAGAAAGCAAAGCCAAGTTTGAACCCAATTGGTTGGGTCCCTTTATCATCACAACAAGTTACAAATCAGGAGCATATCAATTGTCCACACCAGAACAAAAACCCTTATAGTAGCCCATCAATAGCTCCCATCTTAAAAAAAATTATGCCTAGGCCTATAAGGTATAAAACCAAAAATACAAAAAAATCAAAAAAATCAAAATATCCAAGAAAATCATAAAAAGGATTGAAAATAGTAAAGAAAAAAATCGTCCTCTAGTGAAAACCACTTCGATGGTGCTTTGGGCAAGTACCTTGGTGAAAACTTGGCAATCAGGTGCCTTGTGTAAATAAGCACCATCCATCTACCATCGACTCTTTGGCTTGTTCTGCATCACTTTCCATCACATTCATTTCACCACCCATCTGCATCTGCATCATAGATGGATCGTGTATCATGTTCCCCTTTAGTACTACTTGGCACATTCCTAAGGCCAGTTTGTCCTGCCTATATCAAGGTAGTCTATCATATCACACTAGGGGAATTTGTCTATACTTGCATCGGATCAATTTCATGTATATTCTTGGCAGTCTGTCATAACATCAAAAAATCCAAAAACATTCATAAAATCAGAAAAATCCAAAACATCCAAAACACGTCAAAATCCAAAAATAGGTCAAAAATCAAAAAAATGCAAAAAGATAGTAACCATGTCGAACTACATTATCTTTGAGCTTGAACATAGGAAAGGCTAATCTTTGATCATCCTCTGAGGCATTAGGATAAGCCCTTTAGGTGTCCATCACAATAAACTAGCAATCCATCAAGTGTTTATATTTCTCATCAATAAACGAGTTTGTGTCAGTCAAACTATGTGGTCTCTGCATGTATAATGTAGGAAATTCTAATGTTTTATTAGCCCTTGAGGCCCCTAGGATAGTATTTTAGGTTAGGTTCTTGGTCAAAATCTTAGAAAACACAAAAAAAATTGAAAACTCGAAAATCAAAACATTTGTAAAACACCCCAAAATTCCAAAAATAGCCTCAAAACATTGCAAAACACCAAAAACATTGAAATATTCCAAAAAAACCCATCTCATTTCACTTTCATTCGCAATACACATCAACTCACAATAAATTGATCACCATCTTCAAACTTTGGTAAAACAAGTGGAAATAAGTATAACAAATTTGTAAAGTATAAACCTAAAACGTAAGGGTCTTAAGTCTAGGTTGATAGGTAAACAAGTTGGTCAACTCTTGGTATCAATAGCCCATCATCCTGTTAGTTTCAACATTATCTAATAATCATGTCCTAGGATGCATCCTTCCTACAATGGACATCAACATTAGGCATCATCGTAGTTTTAGTTTTGGCTAGAGGTATGAAGAACATTAGCTTGTTTATTTTGTTGATCTTTTTTGATGATTTATCTTATTGAGCCCATTTCAATGACCTCTTAATGATGTCTATCAAAATGATTTAGAGAGAAAGGAATGGGGCATTGATCATTATATTTTTTTTGTTGTGCTTGTTGGTTATTCTTGTAATATAACCTCAGTGAATACTTGCTTTGTTAGGTGTGTATGGAAGGCATTTTGGATACCTCATTGACTATAACATTGGAAGGTTATGCATTTATGTGTTTTGGTCCAAGATATTTGAATCTTTTGAAGTATATCCTGACAAGGTTTTTGTATGTCAAGGTGTGAATAAGGATACTCCTATCTGTTTGCTGAGTCAAATTCCATCACACTAGATACCACACCATCTTGGTTGTCTATACCTTGATGCATCCTATCTATGTGTTTTATCAAACATAAGGAAAGTTATGCCATTTGTGTCCCAATCCATGGATAAGAAAATCATCATCACTCATCATCATATCTAATAAAGTCTCAATGACTCATGGACTTGTTGGACTTCTACATCCTCTCAAAATAAAGGGTTGATCCCTCTCATTCTTCTATCTTCTTTTCATGCTAACATGGTATCGTGACATTCAAAAAAAATATCAATACATCCATCCTGCATCCATAAAAACATCAACATACGTATATCCTATATAATCATAACATATCATCATAATAGGAAAAATAATGCATTCATTACATCATCATTTAAGTTGTTTAGGATAATATAGATTTGTTATGCTAAGCATATTAATCCATCTCATTTGCATTTCCATCATCACTTAAGTTGCTTTGAATAATATAGATTTGTTATTCTAAGCATCTTTACATAATCATTCATCACATTCATATCATAAACATCTCACAAAAGGAAAGGAATCCATGCATACATCTTGCATTACCATGAAATATCAAATAGAAAGGATACTAAAAAGGAAAGTAAACCATACACCACAATTACATCCATGTCATACATCCATAACATTGCATACATCACATTATGAATCACAAACATCATATCATAATCATAAATAACAAATACATACATCCATAATACATCATATGCATCCATACATCCACAAATCATGAAATAAAGAGACATCACATCATAGAATGCTGAATCAGATTCATCTCATATATATATCAAAATATCGAATGTCATGATACAAAATTAGAGTCAGTGTGTAATATCATCAACATGGTGTACAAGAGGCTATCAAAACTCATCCAATGAATGTATCTACATCAAAAATCAGGTTGTACATCCAAAAAGTGTCTATAAATCAATGCCAGCTATCCTCGACTTTGGTGATTTCCCTGGTGAGAACCTGACTAATGGTGACTAATTGATGGAGCACCATGGGACTCACTCGGTGCAACCCTACTCATTTGTGAAAAATCGAGCTACCGTCAGTGTTGAGGGCACTCCTTGTAATAACATAACTTATAGTAGGTGGCCTCCTGCATAGCTCTCCCATAAATCTCTATCAGGGCCATCATCCCCACCCGCCCATGTGCCTATTGCACAAAAGCCTCGAGTTGTTGCTTGTGCCCTATCTCCTGGGCCAAAGCTAGGTTTACATCCTGTCAAAGATGCCTATCATGATCCCTCTCTCCAATGATAGTTTGTAGCTATTGTCTAGCCTGATCCCTCTCCAGGGTAACAACCCATAATTGGGTTGTTTCCTGATGCAACTAGGATGTCAACTGTTGTACCTATGCCATCAATACCACAATCTTCCCATCCCATGGATCGAGACCCTTTGGTGGCTACTATGGAGGTTACTGATCCACTGGTTGTACTAGAGGGGGCTCCTAATCCTGCCTCTGCTCTTGATCCTATCTTTGTCTCTGATCTTTCCCATCGTAACCATCATGCTAACCATGGTGAGGTTTTTGATGCTGCCCTATCCAAGGACCTCTCTATCATGCTCTCCCTGGAGCTTGTACCACAGTTGGATCTATAAGCTATACTGGGGCATGAGCCTGCCAATATGCATCATAATCCACTGTCATGCTTGCATCTTAAGGCCCATCCAAATTAACCCAAGCCTATGGAACCACCTGTATAAACTCATCAATAGAAACCTAGGGAGGGATTTTCTTTCCCCAAGTTATCTCTCAGGAAGTCCTCACAAATATAGCTCTATACCCATCCTGTAGTGCATCCTACAACTCTCCAAACTGACGAGCTACGCTATTTTGGAGGTAGCGCTCTATCATTTGGTACTCACGCCCCTGCATATATTTGGTCTAGTGGGCGTAGAACATCTGCTAGTCATCATCAAACCACTAGTAAACCTGGATACACGACCTCCATCGAAACATTGTCATCTCATCAATCACTTGCCTCTAGTGTAGGATCCTTGTGATGCCTATATTTTTTAGGGTGGTCATCACCCCATATCTATATACCGTGGGCATTTCATAATTTGTGTCAACAAGAGTAATAATCGGCCATAGTACTACAATGTGCTCATAGGTCCAGATATGAATTAGAGTCACCCCAACACTGATGTTGTGTGTGTCACAGTATACCACCTGATGCATGTCATGGTAGAGAGAAGCCAAAACTATTGGGCCCCAAGCATATAATATCATCTCCTCCATCATCTATGGCCAAACTATGCCCCAACCACAGCTAAATCCACTAGACCATCTATCAGGTACAAGTACCCTTGCAATCAGTTCTCCCATGAATAATGACAAGTTTGGGGAATCCCCTCATAAGCATGCAAGTCAATCTGAGCACTATCAACCTGGTAATCATCCACACCAAGCACCTCAAAAATAGCATCACCCCCAACATATGAGATAAACAATCCTCTTACTGTAGATAGGGATCCATAGGATTCTCCATATGTCCTCGAGAGTCACTGTCTCCTCTCTAATAGGTAAGTGAAATGAAGACGTGTCACTCTTCCATCGCTTGAGCAGAGCTATCATCATCACCAAGTGCATGCAAATCATCGGCATTTGTGCTACAAACCCAAAACCAATCGCACCCAGGAAGTACATCACCTCATCCATCAAGTCTCTCACCCAACAAAGAATCTGAAATTGATGCTCCTTGGAATGGACCAGGTGAAGAACCTCTTGCACTCATGAAGTGCACCGAGTCAAAATTTATGAAAAGCGATGAAAAAAACCCTAAGTCTAAACCCTAACAAAGCAAAAGCAACATTGTTTTTCAAGAGCGATGCTCTCACTTTTGGTAATAGCCACACGAAAAGTAAAGCGACACCATTTCTCAAAGGAAAATTTACATTTGAGGGTAGCGCTAAACCTAAATGGACCCATGCGACGCTCTACCGCAAAGGCGGATCGATATCTGAGGGTGACACTATACCTAAAATTGATCGCGTGATGCAATATGACAAAGGCGAGTTGACATTTCATGTGTGACATCCTACCAAAATTGTGCCCTGCAACTTTATCCCAGAAGGGTGGCACTCCAACATCAATAAAGACACTGATGAGAGAAAACACGATGTAATACATTGCCACTTTTTACTGAAACATTTGAACCCTAAAAAATGTGTAAAAAACACATAAAATGAGGAAAGTTTCGATTTTCATATCGTGAGTCCTACATTTGGAGGCTATCGATACTCACGAACTTGATCTGTGTGATGTCTAGGAAGCACATGATGATCCATAGCGTCTGAGTCTCAAAGAAAAATTGCAAGAATTCTCTAAAGGTCAATGTACAAATGAATTGAAAATGACCTCTCCTCTCCTATTTAAGCTTGAAAATTAGGGTTTTTGAGGAGGGAAACTAGGGTTTTGAGCCTTTTTATCCATTCTTCATGCCATGGAGCCTATTTGGATCTTTTTTAGCATCTTGAGCCTATTTTTGCATCCTCCAGCTTATTTTCTACAGGTGAACCTTTGTTGAGTCTTTATCGCGAGCTCAAACTAAAATTAAAATTTTCACCCGATCTCTCGAGGGGGTAGGGTAGCAACATAATTCCTTCCACTGTGGCAATGGTGGGCCATCCAAAAAATCATTTTTTTTTGAATTTTGATCTTAGCAGCGTCAATCTTTAAACCAATGTAACAGGGACCTCGCTTAAAAGAGGGGCAAAATGTAGACACTTAAATAGTCCTGAATGATATTACGCATATGAATCTGATTAATAACATCATTTCTTCTTAAATCACATATGTTCTAACCATTTAATTAAATAATCTTTATTTTTTAGTTAAATTCATCAGTTTCTACTATTAATCAAATAATTAACTTTATTAGATTAATTCATCCTCTTCTTACTAATGTTCATACCGTTTAATTAAACAAATCAAACTATTTAATTAAAACCCCTATGTCTTCTCATTTGATTAAATAAATCTAATTATTTAAACAAATATCATAAACCTCCCCAACTCACCCAAGATTAATTAGTTATGAATTAATTAATCTCCATTATCCAATCCTCTAGCTTTTAACTTCGCCTTGGTCAAATAAACCCATGGTTTATTAACCAAGTTGCACATGAAATTCATTTCTTTTAATTATTAATTAGCCTATTTTTCCTCACAAAGGCATATTCTTTGAGAATATTCTCTCAACAACTCACCTCTTTGAATTTCCCTCCAAATATTAAAAGCCTCTTACACATGCTTTTAATACCTCTTACAAATTCCTTAAGTTCCTCTTACAAGTGCATTCATTTCCTCTTACATGTCATCTTGTCTCTTACAAGGGAATTTATGTCTCTTACACCCCCAGCCACATTCCTTAAATTTCCTCTTACATATTCTTACACTCTTACCTATATCCCTTAACTCACCCCTTCTCCCAAAATTTGCTCACACATGTGTGAGCACATATCCCCATGGTTTTCATTATCCTTGTGACAAGTGTCACAAGGCTATTGGTTCCCATTTTAGTCCTACATTTCCCAAATTTACCCATTCTTCAACCCTTCTTTCCTATAAATAGACGCTTCCTCTATTGAATATGGATCCACAATCTCATGCATTGTTACTCTACTCATTTTCATCCATAATCATATACTTTGTTCATCAATTTTAGCTTGAATCTATTGTCTCATTGCATCAACATCACCACTTTACGTCAAGATCTTGGAGCTTATCAACTTGGGATTGGGAAAGGGCCAGTTTCCACATCAAAGTGACAGCAATTCCACTATGGGATGGGGTTTGAGTATCTTAGATTGGATTTTTTAGTGTATTTCATGTTCTTTTGTGCTTTTATATGCTTTGTTTCCATTTCTTGGCATGCTTAAGAATCTCACAGGGAACACTATTTGTGCTTGTTTGAATGACTAATTCCCTTGTGTTTGTTCATGTTTAGCTAGGTATATATTGGAATTCACATATATAACTCTCCATCATAGATCTTTGATTTGTGCCTATATTTGCCAACATCTTTATTCCATTATCAAGATCCTAGTAAAAGGGATTAAAGAGAGGTCTACAAATAATATATAATGCTCACAAAAAATAAACTCACATAGAAAAATATTTTAATTAAGGAGGGACATGATTTCATGATATAGACTAGACGATCCTAGGATTTATCCTCATGAGAGGAGGTTAGGAATGTAGGGAATGGTGAATGGGAAGACATGGAATCTTACAAGGATAACTAAAAGGATGTGAAATTTTAAAAATAAAAATATTATATTAATCTATTAAGGGATGCATAAAAGGACTAATCAAACCTCAAATGAAAAAAACCTATGGAAAAAGGAGACAAGAAGAAGGGAGAAATTAAGAAAGATATTGACTTGGAAATAGATTTGAAATTGGAATAAATGAAATTGAAACATTTCCAAGAGAAGTAAGAAATATATCACAAGAGAATGAATTAAAAAATGATTTTGAGTTAGAGCATGCCATGAAAGCTATTGAAAATGTTGGAGGAAAAGTGAATCTATCATTAGAAGAATTGAACATAAGTGAGCACACTACAGGGGTTAAAATTGAACATAAAAATTTAGTAAAGTTAATATAACTCCAAAATTAGAGGAACAAGGGTTAATTGTGCCATTGTCTAACAAATATGTATCTAAGTAGCTCAATATCCACTCTAATAAAATAACAAAAAAAATGAAATGATTCACAAGAAATATTGATGAATGTGTGGTATCTAATGAATATTTAAAAGAAGGATGCAAAAGTAGTGGCACTTCACCATTTAAAATTTTAACTCAAAAACCTCATCTTGATCTTGATCCAACTAATATATACAAATTATAATTAACAAAATATGAGAGGAACTCAAACCCTATTATGAAACTAAAAGATCGATATTTCAATATCCATTACTTAGATAAAGTAGTGGACATCAATTATGTGGCTTCTTGTAGCTAAAGTGATGCTTCCAAGGTTATGTGCTAATGTGTGTGAGAATCCATTGCAACATATTGTGACTATGTTTAGGGAATTAGTATAATAATAATAAGTATTTTACAAGCTAGGATTTTTTCCCCATGGAGGGTTTTCTTAAGATAAATCTTGTGTTTTGTGTCAATTTCTTCTCGTGTTGTTTTTTTCTTGTGTGGGCTAAATGATTGGATGGTCCTTCATTTGACTCTTTTCTTATAAATGAATAAGTTTTTAGTGGATCTTCTTGAGTAAGACATACAAGACACTCACCTACTAGTTTATTCAAGTGTTTTTCAAACCAATTAAATTACTCTAAAGATAATTTGGGCTAAACCCATTCAAGAAGGATAACTATCTCATTCCAGCTTTCTGAAATTATAAAAAAAGAATCAATAAGCCCCCACATATATAACCAATATGTTGATCATCTTGTGCTAAATATATACACTAAAAATGTAAACTTATAGGACATATGTTTTTACACACTAATTTTTTAGGTAGTAAATGATACACACTAACTTATTTAGATTATAAGACATGTTTTTTATATTATTAAAGTAATATGAATTAATTGCTTCAAATAACAATGTACAAGAAACTAAAAAATAAGCCAAATATAAAATATTTAGTTAAAAATATTTGAAAATAAGTTGCTCCAAAATGATTTTATGGAATGAATATATATTTATAAATTCTTGGAGACTCTCTAGATGAATAGTAAGAAAGACCTATGAATTAAATCCCTCAACCTACTCAAGATGGCTAGGAACTATCTGAGGTATATAATATATCCTCTATATGTCTTTTCTAAAAATTTCCCCTACCTACATTACACTTTCACTCAAGAGGCTCATATAAAGTTGATGTACCTACATCTAGGGTGTAGAAGCAATCTCATGTTAAGAAAAAAAAAATCATTTAGTGTAATTTATATTTTATATTTTTCTAAAGTTGTCATTGACATCTTGTTCTTGCCACAACTTATTTCTTATCATATTCATCCTTCTCAAAAAATAGTTACTAATATAATTTATACTATATAGAAATGCATTTTCGACAAAGAGTTGTCAGATTGATATCAAAGCTTATTGGTTGTGTCTTCTACTATGTCACATCATGACAATGTGTTTGATCACTAATTAGTGTGATGACTTTAAACACTTTTTAAAAAAGATCTCATTAAGCTATGTGGCACATAGTTGAATCTAATGCTAACTAATAAAGTAATTGATGATATTGTTGTTTGTAAGGAGTGTAATGGCATGAGTTTGGACCCCTTGCAAATTCCACATTTATATACCTCCTACCTTAGAGAATTAAGTCTGATAATACAATTCCATGCTCTTCATCCATTTTTCATCCACTTGGTGGCCTGTTTTCATGTCGGTGGGGGATATTCTTCTTAGGATGCTAGGGAAGCATATGGACATGTGTGCAGAACGCTATCATCCTAACAGGTTTCCTGCCTCTAGAATTCATAGAGGCTTTACACTCCTCCATTGGACATGAAGTGTAACATATCCTGTCATTCTAACTGACTTTGAATGACTCCTTTTCCTTTATTTTCACCATCAAATGACTATCTCTTCCATTCTTTCACTCTCTTTAGAACTCTCTCTTGATCTCTCTTGCTTCACTTTGGTCTTCTACACTCTTCTCACAACATTCTCAAGCTCTACCATCCCCATTGAAGCTGCAAGTTGGTATTATGTTGGCTTACTCTCCTTGTTGTTTGTAAGGGTTCGGAAATATCTCACTTACTAATTATAATCCTCAAATTTCAAAAAATTTAACAGAACCAAATAATTATATAATGGTGGAAATAAAGATGAAAAATTAAATAATTTTCAATCACTTATTCAAATTGAATAACATGCATATCAATGAATCAAGGTATATCAAAAGAATCTCAGATAAGTGATTTATCAGTGTAAATGAGAATCATCTTTATTCAAAGTAAATAACTTACAGGTACAACATAACTAACAAACCTAAGGATTCTTACACAAGAAAGGATTTCTCATCCATGTGTCATCCACCTTGACCTACAAGAAAATGTTAGTGAATAGGGGTTTTCCTTGGTCAAACCCTATTTTGGTAATCAAGCCTTGAAATGAAATGAAATAAGATAAATGGAAGAATGATCACATTATGATGTTGCAACTCACCGAAAATTCTAGCATTATGCTCTTGCTTGATCGTGATAGATCTTGACTAGAATGCTTCTTGAATCATGAAATCTTCATAACAAATGTTAGCTCAAACACACACATGATACATGCTTGATAATTTAGCATAGTGGGATACTATTACAACAATGACAGAAAGAATCTTTCGCTCATAACAAAATACTTTATAAAAGGTAACACCACTTAATGTTTTTAATAAACAAGATTCCTAATTTTTCCCTTCCAAGTAAGAATAAATGCATACTTAATAAGTTCCCTCAATTATCAAATGAAATTTTACAAGACAAAACCTATAAGGTCATATTTGAACATTATAATCCATATGATCATCTAATTTGAGCATTTAATTTTATCGTCTAATTGAAAAATTTATATATCAATCAACTTAATAACATTCAAAGTAATATCCGCTTATCAATGAATGGAATGTAGAGGAGAAATATATTCTTCACACAGAAAGCTACAATCGTCCATTCTCATATTTCATGTTATTTGTCCATTTCACCCCATATTGTAGAGAGAGAGTGGAAATGCTTAAAACATCATTCTTGCAAGTTTGTAAGAGTAAATGTAGGTTTCTTTATGGTATTTATTAATTTTAAAATTGTGCTTTTGTGTACTACATTATCTAGAAAGATAGTTAGCTACTAGATGTATGACTCAAATCCCAACTAACTATTTCCAAAAGATTATCCTCATACAGTTTTCTTTTTTCTTTCTAAAGTATCAAATAACTAGGGAATGAATCTCAAGGATTTGCATATTAACATGGTAGAAGAGGGAGGCATGAAAATTGTTTGGAAGATCATGATATCAGAAGGAAGATTGACTTACAGAAAATAAAATGCAACATAAGTTATATCCTACCAATTGTATTCTTTTAGTTTGGGCTATTATGGGAAAAGATTTAGTTAATCAACAAATTTCATTTCATGGGAATTTAAATATCTTACCTAACACAAATACTAAATGGAAGGAATCTTCTCAGGTAGCTAATAGTTGTCAAATGACATATTTAGGGTATAGTGTGGGGGCTAAGACTTATGCTTATGAACAGTAAATACTGGGTTTTGGGGAATAAGATTGCACTATTCATTTTTGGCTTTGAGGTTGACATGCCATCCTAGTTTCACTTTCAATTAATTAATGCGGTAGGCTTTAGCTAATATGACGGATTCTTAGTGTCACTTGAGTGTGTAGATTAAAACTAGAGTGAGAGTTATCGTTGTTAAACAAGATATTAAATTTTCTCTAAGTGGCCACCAAAAGGATGGCTATCCAATGTGGTTATTAATTCTTATTAAAGAATTTTAACCATTCCTCTACGATTTTATTAAAGAAATTGCACCAGCCGCACCCGAGGCCCCCTCAACCATTTCCTCTCCTCTCCTTCTCCACCATCGAGGCCTCACATAAGTAATGCGGAAAATGCTCTACTGTATTGCGATTGTGTTAATTTAGCGAGTCCATCATTCTATATTCGAGAGGCCACTATACCTGCTCTGACGAATTTGCTGAGGAGAGAGGCTAAATAGCAAGTAATAGTGAAGCCCAGAAAAGTATTTCATCTTTAAAGGCAGTCTGGATTTAGTGGACAACCCAAACCCATGTAATTACCGTCATCACACAATTCAAGCCAATGTTTCAATAAACACGAATTACAGTTACAAAGTGAAACGATACAAAAGTTTGGATGAGCATGCACTGGTAGACTTTCATATTAGATACAATATTAAAGACAGTCACCACCTAGAACATTGAAGACCAAGCTAACCATGGTTGGACTCCTTTCTACACAACACCTCAAGAAAGAGTAGTTCCAAGTGTGACGTGGTTAGTATACATATAACCAGAAATGATGATGGTGAAGACTTACCATGTAAGTTGAATCTATAACCTTACCCAACGTCCTAACAGCCCCAACCAAAAATTGTGGGCTATGAACAAGGTTTGAAAATTACTTGAGTGGTGGTATAAGGCAATAATCATGATTTAAGAGAACTTTGATCAAAACTCCATTAACTTGCAATCGGTAGAGCCAACTCAGAGGGTATGATTGGTGAAACATCAACATAGCACTATAGACATTCTGAAGATGGTATCAAATTCACGTAGGATAAACATACCACCCCAACATATCAAGCCTAGAGAACTATTGCGCAGACCCAAAACCTTAAGCTTAAAGGAGTAGTACCCATGTCATTAACCAAATAGATTACTCTTCGTGTTAAGGAGATTACAAGAATCTTAATCAATAAAGATGTAAATAGTAAGAGACAGACACTCACTTGCCATATGCTCCCTGAGTTGTTCCACTTGGTTGTATCACCAGGTCCATTATTTTCTTTTCCCTAAAATTGAGCTTCTTCTCCTGGCTGCAACGTTCATTGTTGATTATTCTATGTGCCTCCCACAACTGGGTAACAAATTCTTTTATGTTGAGCATTATTATTGAGGCATCGTATGTTATGGGCTTGACTATTGACGCCTTCGATTAGCATACTGAGTCTAAAAAATCTGCCACCCACATCCTCTATGAGCGCTAAATGCCTTCTTATGCCCATGATGCAGAAGGCGAAATCACCACCGTATAGACTTTGGATTTGTTTTTCCCTTCTTTCCGCAAAGTTCTTGATTGATATTTCTACCCGTTGGTTGATTTTTGGCCCCAGAAATATTAAGCATTGCCTTTCAAATAGACTGTCACAACAATATTCTAAAACATTCCCTAGACAACTTTAATATCACCCTTTTTATATATCAATAATCATCCAATAGGAAGCATCCAGCTGTGATATTTATGAAGCCACCACTACCTTGAATTATATGACTTGTGTTAACAGGGGTGGCGGCTGCATTTAAATGACCTCCATTTGAATAAACCACTTCCCCCTCTACCATTGTGCTTTAACAGTCCGTTTCCTTTCTCCACAAATCATCGAATGAGTTGATCCTCTTCCACCCTTCATATTCCACTTCTTCTTATCTGTTACTAACAAGGTTCAGTTCCATTGATGTTGGTTCATTAAATTTCATTATCTCCTGTTCTCCAACCATTATGAAGAAACCAAACATATATGTGCATTTATCCACCTCCTTTTACCTATTGACAAAATCCATTACAAGCCTATTCACATTTTCCATTTTATATGTATATATAGATTCACATTCATAATTGTATAAGAAATATGAATTAGAATCCTATAATACATATATGTATAAACATATTGGATTACAAAAGTATTTATTATATATTTATTCTCTTATGGAGCAATAACAATACTTTGCATGTCTGCGCATTAACCAATTCATTTAATTTCCATCATATTAACATCTTTGCATATATCTGGAATTATATATGTTAACCGTGAAGTATAGGCATATATATATATAAATCCAAATCATATTGAAAATACTATCTTAATACCTATTACTTTAGCTCCATGTATAAGGTACTCAAAGATTAACCAATCGTGTACTTTTCCCCAGAGTATTAATAAAGTAAGACGAGTTTAGAATCAAAATGGGTTGTGACATTGTTGCACAAACATTGGTATTTGAAAGCTTGCGAGCTCATTCCTTCTCCCATTTTCCTTGAGCACATGTGGTTGAAGGACCTATTTGAAGTGGAGATTTCAAAGATATCAACTCATGGGTAGGAAGGTGCACTTTCCTCACCCTTCTTTGTCATTTCATAATTAGACTTGGTCTTAGTGTTCCTCTTCATTATTCTATTATTTTGCTATTCTCTCTTTCTGTAATTACATCAAACTATACTCCTTAGGTCATTAGTAAGTCTCCCTTAGTTCTTGACTATACTTTATGCTTTATGTCCATACGAAAGCAAACACCCCACCGAGACACCAACACACTATGCTATCATCTGTGTCCCACACTATAGTCCTCTGTTAGTGAGTTGCCTAAGTTACAGTCTAAACTTTGGAAACTTGCTCACCTAACTTCCTAAAACATTCGGGCTTGTTAAAGGACAAAAAAAACCTAGTTGTTCTTCCTTTCACCCTCTGAATATTAAACTCTCTCTAAAAATTCTATTAGCTTGATGTAGATCAGGACAACCTATTGTTTTAGACCCTCCCGTGACTTGGGGTTCTAAGCAGTCGGCCCCCCTCCTCCACATTTTGGTGAACCTAACGCGAACTATTTTGGTTTCGTTTCATAGCATTGAAGAAATATTCTCTCATGTTATATATGTGTGTTGTAGGTGTTTGTTTTGCAGGGTGCCTAGCCTTGCAACCCAACCTACAACCCCTAGCAGCATAGTTAGAAGAGTTCCTAAACATTGTGAAGTGAACTCTAGAATAGGTCACTACCCAATTGTTGAACCTTTGGGTTCTTTTAAGAAAGTCATTTTCATTGTATGCAGAAGATGGTTTCTTTCATGCATCTTCACATCCCATCTGTGTGGCATGTGAATGGGTCTCATACTATAACCTTTACATCGTAGGACTTTCCTATGAATGTGAATAGAGTACCCTCTCCTTTGTACACTCCTTCTTGTATTAATGAGAATATCATGACTAGTGTTCTTGTTGATCCTATGTGCCGAGTTAATGTTATTATAGAGGAGATTATGTTAATAAACTTTCTACATAAGGGTGGGTAAGATGAATCTAAGAGCACAATACATATGCATGATGGCACTTTTGTCCCTCCCATTGGTTCCATCACCCTTTCAGTCTTAGTAGGGCCCAGAACTGTGAATTCCCTTTTCAATATTATCCTAGAGTCTGACTTGTTCAAAGTGAAGCTAGGAATTCCTTGGCTAGTTTCCATGAATGTAGTCCCTTCATTGATCCTTAAATGTTTGAAATTCTCTCATGAAGGATTAGTGCACATTGCATGACATTGTGTACAAACCCCTAGTGTCACGTGGGGCCTATTCATTAGATCACTTTTGGCCTACCCCTATTGATCCACTTTCTCCAAGGACAAACCTATTGTATCAAACTTACATAAAATACAAGAATGGGGGAAGAACATTGAAAGTGGCCTATACTCCTTCCCCATATGCTATTTCAGTAAAGGCTTCAATGATAGTGCAACAACAGGTTGCCTCTTCTTCCTCTTGAAAGGGGAAGAGGAAGTCTGCTCGCACTCAGGAGACTTCTTCTTTTTTTGTAGTTCAATTTGCTTCTACCTCCCATCCTATTGTGGTGCCTTCAACTTCTACCTCCTACTACTCCTGCCCCTAGGGTGGCGAATGGGAAGAGGCTGGCCATTGAGGTGATTGATTCTACTTCTCCACTAGTTGTTGCCTATGTTCTTGCATCCCTTCCTCCTATTTCTATCCATGAGTCACTCCCTCTATTGGTAATGGCTATGATGGATACTCCCATGACAAGATAGGAGCCTCTTGATCCTCCTCAAGCTATAGCTTTTGGCTCTCGAAGCTGAAGAAACCACCTTGCATGTGAGTGTAAGCATCAGAGGAAGGCTTTGGCTACTAAGCAAGCTACTCTACAGAAGGTGGAAGGGGAGCCGACAACTCCTATTTTAGTGTCTCTACTATGCCCTCCTCCTCCACCCCTTCTGCTTCAATTCTTGTCGCCTCAATCTTGATTTTGGCTCCCCCCATGAGTGTGGATGACCCTCACCCTAAAAGGGTGAAATTTTTCATTTCTCTTATTAATCCTCCTCTCTTGATGTCCCTTCTGGACATCCCACCTTTTCCTAAGCTTGTGGATATCCTGAATACTTTGGTGGTGTCTACCGCAGTTTTGTCCTCTTCTTCCTCTCCTTCCACTTCTTCTATGGGGATCTCATATCCTCCAATGTAATTCAAGTTGGATGATGAACCTACCTCTAATGGGGGTTAGAAGAAGGGATCACCTTCTTCAAAAGTTGGTTTTGCTTTGGCTTGCGTCGTCCTAGTGACAGAGGTTGCCCTAACATCCTCTGAGTTCATCACTACCCCCAAGTCTTTCGGTGAGGTTAGCAATGGATCTTAGGAACCTACTTCTTTGCCTACCCAGTTGACATGTGGAACTCCCATCAAGTGCATGTTCAACTCAGTGGATGATGTCCTAGATTTTTCAGCAATTTTTTCAAAATCAATGATGTTTACCTCACAGGAGTTGAGCAAAGAAGACCTCAAGGGGACCTCTTCCTTAGCTCTTGTCATAGGAGAGTCAAAGGGAGATCCCCTTGCTATCCTGCCCTTGCAAGCTCATTTTTCCTCCACCTATAATGATCTAGATTGGAAGAATGATGACCTCTTGGTTGATGAGGACTAGGAGGACACCTCTTATTTATCTCTAGATTAGATTTGTGTGTGTGCTATGTTTCCCTCGTTCTTGTTTTATGTGTTTTTTGAGGACCCTTGTCACCCTTGTAGGTGCTTGGATATAGGAGTGTTTTGTGTCATAAACTTCTTCTATTTGTTACATCATTCTTCTATTTTTTGTGCCTTGATTTTTGACAATTGGGGATGATGCAAAGTGTTGGGGGAATTTATGCTTCCCTTCCATGTTGACCCAATTTTTTATTTTTATTTTTCTTTCGAGTACCCTTTTTCATGATCTGATATAGTAGAATATTGATGATAGTTTGATGAAGAAGACAAATGAGAGGGGGGTTGAATTAGTTCTGGCAACTTTTAACCTTGAAAACTTTTAGCAAAATTTAGATTAATAATCATTCACAGAACCTTAACTTTGTCAATGTGTTTAATCACTGAATGCAAAAATAGAAACTAAAAGTAATGAAACCATGCACACAACAACACTAGATTTATGTGGAAACCCCAATGAGGGAAAAACCATGGTGAGGATTAGCTCACAATATAAAGAATTTCAAAACTGAATACAAAGGCTCACTTCCAAAAGGCTCACTACCAAGACAGGACTTACTTGTCCAATGAGGGCTCACTCCTTGAACAAGACTTACTTTTCCAAAGAGGGATCACTGCCCAAAATTACAAAGAAGATAGAAGAGGATTGTCAAAGAGAGAAAACTATCTCAATACAATGGAGACTCCATCACAATTTGCTCACACACTTGCAGTCTCACATGAAAGATGTTAGATGCCTTTAGTTCACTGCCTTCAGAACCCTAACATGAAATTTACATTGATTTGATCAAACACACACTATCTCGCATTTGTCTTTCATCTATCTTGCTTCTATCTTGTCTCTCACTAACATTTAAACTTGTACTTATACCATCTTCAACGTTGAAACCCATCCAAGGTTGGCCATACATCATTTGTATTTAAAAATTCAAATTAGGTTGGCACCAAAACATTCTATGGTGGAATGAGAATGAGGATGACCTAAACATATAGTTAATGAGGACCTAAATAAGTCCCAACATGCCTCAACATGCTTCCATGAACTTTGTAAGTAGTGTTTAACACAAGGTCGGCCAACACTAGTGTAAAAAAAATAAGACAATTAAGTATATGCATCTTTAACAAGATTCGATCTTTTCAGACAAGAAATTTCACTTGAACACGACTTCATCAACTTACTCTCAGAGCTGCAAGTCCTGAAACCAAATTACAGAGAAATATGGAGCAATTATATTTCTCTCGGACTGTAACCAAACACACCAAAATGCATAGTTCACATACTGGTGAAGATATCTTGCACTGTACAACAATCCAGAGACCCAAATTCTAGATACAGTAACTACTAACAACGATAAACAATACCTCAAATTTGTACAAGCATAGCAACAATAGAGAGTACATCCCAGAGCAAACACTGAATACCTATAGAATTTCTTTATTACAATTTTCTCAATATCCTTGACATATACAATCAATAACCATCTTCCATGACATAGTTGACATCAATGACAACACCAAACAATTGACATCAATGACAAAACCTTCATACTTTCAACAATCTCCCCCTTTATCATTGATGGCAACAAATGATGTGAAAAACCATCAAAGATTGCACAATAGCTCTGAATCATCAATCTCCCCTTTTTCCAGAATTCTTTCTCCCTTACTTTTTCACATGATACTTTCTCTCCCTTTGACATCAATGAGAAAGGAAAAATATATTTTACAATTTTCTCCCCCTTTGACATTAAGAACATTACCAAATTAACTACACAATGACAACACAAGACACTACCTACTACCCATGAGAGGTATCTACTAACATCAGTACAAAAAGAAGATAGATCCATAGATCCACTGGCCTGATGCAACTTCATATGCATCTAGTTTAAGAAAGGAGCTCGAAAATAACCCCTAACTTCTCCTAGAGATACTCAAAAATATCTTTAGGAAGAGACTTAGTAAATATGTTAGCAATTTGATCCTTTGTAGGTACATACTCAAGCTTTAATTCATTCTCCATAACCTTTTCTCTCAAAAAGTGATACCTTATTGATATATGTTTTGTCCTTGAGTGCATCACAGGATTCTTTGAGATGTTAATTACACTTGTATTATCACAGAAAATAGAGATGAGATCATCAAACATTACTCTGATATCCTTCAATATTTGTCTCATCCACAAAAATTGTGCAGCAGGATGTTGTAGCAATATACTCATCTCTATAGTGGATAAGGAAACTGAATCTTGCTTTTTACTTAACCATGAAACCAATATACAACCAAGAAAGAATGCACCACCACTTGTACTTTTTCTATCATCAACACAACCTACCCAATCTGCATTTCTATAAGCACTTAGTGTAAAATAAATATCCTTAGGATACCATAAGCCATAACCTAGAGTTCCATTTAGATATTTGAATATCCTCTTAACAGTTGCAACATGTGTTTCTTTAGGATCATGAAATCTAGCCACAAGACAAACTACATGCATGATATCCAATCTGGTAGTAGTTAAATACAACAGTCCTCCAATCATAGATCTATATTTTCTCTTATTAGCCTTAGGTAAATCATCATCTTTACTCAATTTGCAGCTAGTCACCATAGGAGTGCATGTACCGGTTTTGAACCATCCATCCCAAACTTCTTAAAAAATTATTTTACATACTTTGATTGTGAAATAAAAATCCCTTTTTCTATTTGATTAATTTGCAATCCAAGAAAGAAATTCATCTCACCAAACATAGACATCTCAAACTCTTTTTGCATCTCTTCAACAAACATTTTGCACATTGTTTCATTTCCTCCAAAAATAATATCATCAAAATATACAACTACTATCAATATTTTATAACTTGGAAATTTTAAAATAAGATTGCTATATGTAGTACATTTACTGAAACCTTGTTGAATGAAATATATGTCTAACCTTGTGTACCAAGCTCTAGGAGCTTGATTCAATCCATATAAAGCCTTCTTTAATCTGCAAACCATGTTTGATTGTTCTGAAAACTGGAATCCTTCTAGTTGTTCTATGTAGACTTCTTCTTCCAACTCACCATTCATAAATGCAAACTTTACATCCATCTAATAAACTTTAAAATCCTTATGAGCAAAAAATGCGAAAAAATTTCTAATAGCTTCCATTCTAGCCATCAAAGAAAAATCTCTTAAAAATCTATACCTTTTATTTGTGAGTAACCCTTACACACAAGCCTTGCTTTATTTCTAGCCACTTCTCCATTCTAATTCAACTTGTTTCTGAATACCCATTTTTATCCAATTATGTTTTCATCTATTGTTCTAGGAACCAATTCCTAGGTTTGATTTTTCTCAATCTGCATAAGTTCTTCCATTTCTATCATCCAATGCTTATATTTGCATGCTTCACTTACTGTCTTAGGTTCAACTATAGAAAGTAAACACAAATTTATTTCAGTAGTAGTAGCAACTTTGCTTCTTGTCAATACTCCTTTTCTCTTCTCTCCAATGATTTTTTCTTCAGAATGATTCTTTTACACATATTTAGGTGTCTTTGGGGACACCATCGGAGCTTCTTCTTCATTTTTTTTCTTGTTCTTTAATAAATTCTTCTACTTCTCTACAATCAGGTTCATCTGATACATATCCATTAGCTTCAATTGAATTCTTCAATGCTTCATCAACCTTGACATTTTTGCTTTCTACAATATTTCTCAGCCTTTTATAGTAGCATCTGTAAGCTTTTCTTCTAAGGGAGTATCCAAGGAAAATACCCTCATCACATCTTGCATAAAACTTTCCTAAATTTTCTTCATCTCTTATGATATAACATTTACTTCCAAATACTTTAAAGTAGGAATCTTTCCATACCACAACTCATAGGGAGTCTTAGCGATATTAGCTTTTACTTGAACTCGATTGAACACATAAACAACAGTGTGAATTGCTTCTCTCTAGTAAACTTTTGGTAGACCTTCCTTAGTTATCATTGATCTAGCAGCTTCTTGAATTGTTTTGTTCTTTCTTTTGACAACTCCATTCTGCTAAGGAGTTCTAGGAGAAGATAATTGTCTTCTTATTCCGCATGCTTCATAAAACATGTTAAACTCATTGGAGGTGAATTCTCCACCTCTTTTAGACCTTAAGCATTTGATTTTCATGTCCATTTTATTTTCAACCATAGCTTTGAATGATTTGAATTTATCGAATGCATCATATTTCTCTCTAATAAAAGTAACCCACATTATTCTAGAGTAATCATCAATCAAAAGCATAAAATACTTGTCACCTTGTAGAATTCTCACCCTTGTAGGACCACAAAGATCTATATGAATCAAATCTAGTAATCCGATAGTAGATTGTTCCTTTGACCTAAAGTTGTTTCTTTATTACTTTCCAAAATGACAATCCTTGCAGACAACATTAATAGGTTTTGTAATCCTTGGTAAATATCTCACAACTTGTACTAAGTTTATTCTCACCAGATTGTCAAAATTCATATGACACACCCTCTGATGCCACAACCAATTGTCATTAATTCAGGACATAAAGCAATGTCCATCTGCACCCTTAAGTTGATAAATGTTTACCTCAAAATTCTTTCCAACAATAATCATAGTTTCAGATCCTTTCCTTATTTCACATTTCTCATCCTTGAACACAAGATTATATCCTTTACTACACATTTTTCCAACATTCAAAAGGTTATGCCTTAAACCATTAACATAGTAGACATCATCAATATTATGCTTTCCATCAAAACTGATTGAATCTATCCCACAAATTTTCACACCAGTATCATCTCCAAACTTAACTAAGCCTCCATTATATTTTTCAAGTTTAACAAACTTACTTTTGGCATTGGTCATGTGATGTGACCAACCACTATCAACAACCTAGTAGTTATTTTCTTGTTTAGCATGAAGAGAAAAGACCACAGTACCTTCAGCTTTCTTTGGAGTGCTTTCCTTCTCATATCTTTCAGTATTAACAAAATTAGATTCATCTTTTATAGTCGAGAACAAGCATTCATTGTCATCAAAATCTCCATAATCAGACTCATCATCGGAAATACTAGCATCTTCATTTACATAATATGCTCTCTTGATCATCTTTCCTTTGTTTTCTTTGCCTTATCTATGTTTATTCCTCTCAACTCTTTTAGGACATCTTGAAGCCTAATGGCGTATTCCTCCACAACTAAAACATTTGAAAGGTAACCTACCTTGATACTTACTAGAGCCCTTTTTCGTTCTTCTTAAAAAGTTAGCTTCTACTTCATTGAAGTTTTCTTCTTCTAGATCTTCATTTTTTGTAGCCCTGAAAGCAATTTTCATCTTTAATCCATTTCTCAAGTTAATCTTTCCCATTTCAAATGAGGTTAGAGTACCTAAAAATTGATCTTTAGTATATTCTTATAATCTATAAATTCCTTAATAGCATATACCTTTTCACTATATGCATTAGGGAGATTTCTAATAATCTTCTTTACTATCTTAGATTCATCCACTGTTGCACTAAGTCCTCACATTCCACCTACCAAATCATCGACTCTCTATACATAGGATTTAATGTTCTCATCTTCAGTCATTCGTAGGATATCGAATTGTGCCTCCATTTTTTGTAACTTTGCTTCTTTAACCTTTTCATCTCCTTCATGGATCTTTTCCAATGCATCCTAGAGCTCTTTAGTAGTCTTTAGATTTATGATTTTAATTAACTTAGAATGCGAAAGACTATTCTTCAAAATAATTTTTTCCTTATTTTTTTCTTCATGCACCTTGATCTCATTAGCAGTACTTGGACCACTAGGATGAGTAGTGTATGGAGTCTTATAAGCTTTATCAACATCATATCCATAATATTTCATTTATACTTCCATCTTTGTATTCCAAAAGGTGTAGTTGGTGCCATCGAACTTAGGGCATTCAATAACTATCTTGTTTGTCATCCCATACCTTCCTTAAGTGATTAAACTCTTATACCAATTGTTGAAAAAGAAAACTAAGAGGGGGGTGAATCAGTTGTGGCAACTTTTAGCCTTTAAAACTTTCACTAGAAGTTAGATCAATAATCATTCACAACCTGTCAATGTGTTTAATCACTGAATGCAGAAATAGAAACTGAATGTAATGAAACCATGCACACAACAACACCATATTTATGTGGAAAACCCAATGAGGGAAAACCCACGATGAGGATTAGCTCACAATATAAAGAATTACAAAATAGAATACAAAAGCTCACTACCAAAAGGCTCACTGCCAAGACAAGACTTGTCCAATGAGAGATCACTGTATAGACACGATTTACTTGTCCAAAGAGGGCTCACTACCCAGAATTACAAAGAAGATAGAAGAGGATTGTCGCAGAGAGAAAACTATCTCAATGCAATGGAGATTCCACCACAATTTTCTCACAGACTTGGAGTCTCACATGAAAGATGTTGAATGTATTCAACTCACTACCTTCAGAACCCTAACATGAAATTTTCACTAATCTTCTCAAACACACACTATATCACATCTATCTTTCATCTATCTTGCCTATATCTTGTCTCTCACTAACATCTCAACTTGTAATTATACTATCTTCAACCTTTAAACCCATCAAAGGATGGTCATACATCATTTATATTTACAAATTCAAATTAGGTTGGTGCCAAAATATTCTACAGTGGAATTAGAATGAGGGTGACCCAAACATATACTTAATGAGGATCTAAATAAGTCCAAAAATGCCTCAGCATGCTTCCATGAACTTTGTAAGTAGTGTTTAACACAAGGTTGGCCAACACCAATGTAAAACACATAAAACAATTAAACACACACATCCTTAACACAATCTAATATTTTTGAACAACAAATTTCACTTGAACACAACCTCAACTTACTCTCAGAACTGCAAGTCCTGAAACCAAAGTACAGAGAAATCCAGAGCAACTATATTTCTCCTAGACCACAATTAGACACACGAAAATGCATAGTTCACATACTGGTGAAGATATCTTGCATTGTACAATGATCCAGTGACCCAAATTCTAGATCTAGCAACTCCAACAACCATGAACAATTCCTCAAATTTTTAAAAGCATAGTAGTAATATGGTGCACATCCCGAAGCAAACACTAAATACCCGTAGAATTTCTTTATTAAAATTTTCTCAATATCCTCGACATATACAGTCAATAACCAACTTCCATGGCATAGTTGACATCAATGACAACAAAAACTAGTTGAAATAAATGAAAACACCTTCATACTTGCAACACAATTCATATACATTATTATATTATATCTATCTATCTATATCTATGAGCAATTATGACCCCGTAATATCAAATCCCCATATCTCTTGATTTCTTTGTCTTTGATTGTGTTGCCTTTTCATATTTCTCTCTTCTTTGATTGTTTCATGATGTTGTACTACATATGTGTTGTCCCTCGCATGTGCGACAATATTTCCATTATCACATCCCATCATGTGTCGCGGGCCACAACATCACTCTTCTCTCTCTTTAGGATGCCATGTGCCTTTGTGTTCAACACACACGATCCTAAGGGGGGGCTATCATACTGCTTAAATTTTCAAAAAGGTGTATTCATTGGCCAATGAATCCCTTATTGAAAGTCCCTTAGTTTTGAAAAACATTGCATTCTTCACCAAGGAACCCTAGCGCAATTTTTCTTTTGAAATGGATTCGTAGAGAAAGAATCTAAAAACTTTCCTTTGAGAAGGGAATACTTTTTTTTATGAAGTCGAAAAACTTTCCCTTACGAGAGAGTATTCTTTCTTTTGAATTCCTTGATGAAATAGATCTTTCAGAAGGATTTCTTGATACTAGAATCATTTGTGAAAAATATTTCCTTTAAAAACAAACATCCCTTGAGCGGACCCCTCTCTTTTGAAGGGTTCCGGAGGGACACCTCTCTTTTGAAGGGTTCCTGAGGGACCCCTTTGAAATATTCTTCTTCAATTATTGACTATATGTATGACTGTCTATCTACCTTCATGGATTTTTGCTATCTTACATGTTTTTTCTGTAGATTAACATGTTGCTTTACAGGACTGAGCACCTTTGAAGTTACTTTTTCAATCAAGCTCGAAGGACCAAGCACCTGTAAGGACCTATCAGACTCTGCAGAGCCTTTCACATCTGTCCTCCCTTACGACCAAGCACCTGTGTCACCTCCTATATAGGACCAAGCACCTGCAAAGCATTTTTTTCACCTTCTATAGGTTTGAGGGCTAACAGTACATTTGTTCAACTCTCCTCAAGATCGAGTACTTGTGGAGCTATCTCCTCTTCCTAGGCATCCAAGTGTGTCAAATTGTGGTCTACTTCCTTGATGGTTCAGGTATACATTCCTCATCTTTCCCTCTACTTTATCGTGCATTCTCTAACACTTATGCTCGCTAAAGTGGGGGAAAAATTTAATGGCATGAATTTTTACCCCTTGCAAATTCCAAATTTACATACCTCCTACCTTAAAGAATTAAGTCTAATAATGCATTTCCACGCTCTTCGTCCATTTTTCATCCACTTGACAACTCGTTTTCATGTCGGTGGGGGATATTTTTCCATCCTAATAGGATTCCCACCTCTAGAATCCATAGAGGCATTACACTCCATTGGACGTGAAGTGTAACATCTCTTCCCCTTCAAACTGACTTTGAACGGATCCTTTGCCTCCATTTTCACCTTCAAATGACTATCTCTTCCATTCTTTCACTCTCTCTTGATCTCTCTTGCTTCACTTTGGTCTTCTACACTCTTCTCACAACATTCTCAAGCTCTACCACCCCCATTGAAGCTGCAAGTTGATATTTTTTGGCTCACTCTCCTCGTTTTTGTGACAACATTGGTCTTTCAAAGCTTATGAGCTCACTCCTCCCATTTTACTTGAGCGAATGTGGTTAAAGGACCTATTTGAAGTGGAGATTTTGAAGATATCAGCTTGTTGGTAGGAAGGTGCACTTTCCTCACACTTCTTTGTTATTTTGTAATTAGACTTGGTCTTAGTGTTCCTCTTGATTATTCTATTATTCTGCTATTATGTATTTCTATAATTACATCAAACTATACCATTTAGGTTGTTAGTAAGTATCCATTAGTTCTTGACTATACTTTATGCTTTGTATTTGTACAGATGTCAGTGCCTCACTGAGATGCCAGTGCGCCACGTTGTCATCCATGTCCCACGTTGTAGTCCTTTGGTAGTGAGCTACCTAAGTTATAGTCCAGACTCTAGAAACTTGCTCACCTAACTTCCTAAAACATTCAGGCTTGTTAAAGGATAGAAACAACCTAGTTTTTCTTCCTTTCAACCTCTAAACCATAAAATCTCCCAAAACATTCTATTAGCTTGAGGTAGATTAGGGCAGCCTATTGTTCTAGACCCTCCCATGAACTGGGGTCCTGAGCAGTCACTCCCCCTCCTCTAAAAGGAAATTCACTATTAAGAACACATTGGTTTTCAGAGGATACATAATATCAAACTCATCATAGAGGGATCATCTAAAAGTTTCCCTAAAATAATGAATTAAGGTCTAGAGAACAATTAGAGGATAAACCATTTAATATTGGACTTGTGATCCTTATCACGTGTATGGGAAAATCTACAAATTTTTATCATTAAAATATTATAATAAGTTTTATATAATAAGGTTATTAATTCCAAATGAAAGAGTAGATTGATTTTGTTCTACTATAGAAGAGTGAATTCAAAGATATGAAAAGTACCATATAATGTTAATCTAATAGATAGTGATTTGAGAATTTGACAATGACATATATTTTTATGATAATTCACATACAAATAAAAACAAAAATAAAATTTAATAATAAAAATTGAATATCCACACTTATCCTTTAAATAATTATCCTACACTTGTCCCCCTTCATTTTGAAGGAACTTTAAGTAATTATCCATTATGTAATAAAATTGTACGAATGACAATTTTTCTAAGAACTGACATATAACTTTCTTTATATACTCTTTCTGAATATTTCCTTACTCCTAAGAATTTAGCTGACACATTGACTAGAACTTCTTGGGTCTTTTAAGATCTTCTATTAATTAAAGTATAGTATATAGTGATGACCATGGATGCATCTTTTAGAATTTATCTATAACAAAAAGTTGCATAAAATTTGTTCAATGAGTAATGAGTTTATTATTGTCTATTTTCTTTTCAACAACATAATTTGCTAGCTTTTGGTTCATCACTACTTCAATGAATTCATTTCATACAATAATAAAAACTCATTCTTGAAGTTAAAAAGGCCTTTCTCAAATTCTCATTATTTTTTGGAAGAAAAGAATCGTCCAGGTGTTCTAGAAACCATCCAAATCTATACATTTGAAGGAGAAACATCTTGTTTTTTCAACTAGGCTCTAAATTTGATGGCCACATGGTTGTATTTATTTATTTTAATCTTAATATGTAGTATTAATTGTGAAAAGAATACATACATGAAATCAATTTTTTGGATAGATTGTTACAAATTATATAAAATCATATTTTTAATTAGATTAGGTAAAAAGTTCTATTTGAACAGTTTATTCATAGATTCATTGAAACAACAATTAGTTGAAGTCATAGGAAATACATAGGGCCCCCTTTCTTTAGCTACAAATTCCCCATCCCATTTAGGGATGGTGGTGATGATAATCCAATATACCACACAATAAGACTACAAAGGGTATGTACAAATATTTATCCTCACCTAGGCCTTAAAATTGACAAAGGTTGCACATGGTTATATGAAAGGGTTATGCAATACTATTATCAATACTTCTTAAATGATATGGTGGGGTTATGGATATGTCCTTAGAGCTCCACATTTTAGTACAATAAAGTAAGGATATTGTATTTTTCTTTGAGTACCCTATGATTCACACACTTGGGATCTATAGTGGTATACATGTCAAACATCCTTCAAAGACTACTAGGGTATTGTATAGGAGTGAATTAGCACCCCTCTTGTGAATTCCCCTTTTACATCCTCCACCTTAGGAAAATAAAATCCGACCAAGTAATTCCACATCCTCATTCCATGCCCCATCCACTTGGTGCTTGTTTTTAGTGCCAATGGGGGAATTTTTGTTAGGGACACACTTGTGGCACGTAGACGTCTACACGGTGTGCTATCATCCTAACATGATTCCTGCCTCTAGAATCTACAGAGGGATTACATTCTCCATTGGCGATGAAACATAACACCCCTATTCCTTCTTTCCAACCTTTGAACGGATCTTTCCCTCCCAAACCTTCTTCAAATGGCTATCCTTCACTTTCATTCCATCTTCTTCACACATTTGGGGATCTTGGTAATTCTTGAGATTCTACACACTATTTCGACCCTTGCAACTTCAAGCTATTTGCTACACTATTGGCTTCACCATTCCAACAATCACAACATTCTTCACATCTACCATAGAAGATACAAATTGGTGTCTTGCGAGACTGCTTTCGGCGTTGTTGAGGATACGTCGACTCTGCCATAGTTGTAGACTTGCATTCCTCTCTCATTGGCCTTCCGTGCCTTTGGTCGAGGGTGGTAACACTTTTTTATTACCACTTTGTTGTTGGATTTGAGTAGCTTAGTGCCTCTCATTATGCTTGGTTTCATTTCCATTCTAGAATTGTTTTCTTTATCATATTTCTACATATCTATCTATTTGGCTATTCGTGAAGGTGGAAACACCAAAGTAGGGGTTTGACTATGACAAACCCCTATATAGCCCCAACATTTTTCCCGTCTTGTCTATGTTTAGGTACTCATTTGTGTGGAGCTTGCTAGCGAGTTAGACTTCTAATGAGTTGAATCTTTATCACCCTAGTTCTTATCTCTCCTTTATCATCTTTCTCATTATTTTCATCATTCTATCATTTAGCATTTATATCATTACGTTAAACCTCAACCGCTAAGTTGTTAGTAGGTTCTCTTTTATTTTGACTATCCATTTGTACCTTCTATTCATATGGACACCAATGCACCTATGAGACACCATCATGCCACACTGTCATCCCTGATCTGTGGCACTATCCTCTGGAAAAGAGTTGTCTGAGGTATAGTCTAGATTCTAGGAACCTGCTCGTTTAGTCCAAACCAAAATTTCAGGTTAGTAGAGTGATAGAAGCACTAAGAGTGCTCTTCATTCTCTATCCTTGACTTAAAAAATTTCCAACTTGAGGTAGATTAGGGAAGCCTTCTACTCTCAACTCTCTATGACCCAAAGCCTTGGTGTGGTTGGTCCCCCTCTACATTTTGGTGAGCCCGACGTGAACGTCTATCCATTTCTTTGTGTTGAGACTTTTTCCGTTGCACTCAATGACCATTGTAGACTTGGGTGTTGTGAGGTTTTATGAGCATCACAACCCAGTCTACGACCTCTAGGTACATTGTTAGGATAAGTATACAAATATTACAAATGGAAAAGATGAAGGTCACTTTTGGCTTTACCACTTGTTTTACCACAGGCTTTATAGACAAGATGGGTTTTATTGATGAGACCGATCATGTACCCACTCCTCCAACATCCCCTATAGCTTTGTTTGTAGATGAGGATGATATTGTGCACATTCCTGTAGAAAACCTTCAAGCATTAGACAATAGGTTGTTAGACCTAGGGAATCACTTAGAGAAAGCTCCAAATATAGAAAGAGTTGCTAGGCTTATTAACAAGGTGAGATACATGTTAGGAAAGGATTAGACGGGCATAGAATTCTTATGTGGCTTCAACGATCTAACTAAAACATACATCCCTTTGTATAACACTAGATCGGGTACTACCCAAGAGGTGATGCTCAATGCCTATGAGAGACAAATAGGTGTCTTGATTCCTACCACATTTTTATGCTTGGCCAAAATAGGCCCCTTGATCAACATTTCCTCTACTCCTTAGCAACCCCACACAATCAAGGTGAGTAGAGTACCCCTTGGTTTTAGCTTCACCCCTCCTACTTCCCTTGGTGGTGGGGACTCTAATGGAATAAGTGGTGGTGATTTCAGTAGCAATGGTGGCTCTGGTGAAGGCCATGGTGGTGGATCCAATGAGGGAAACATTGGTGGTTCTAGTGGTGGCTCTGGCAGTGGTCACGGTGGTGGCTCCAGAGGTAGTTTCAAAGGTGGTTTTGGTGGTGGTGATTTTGGGGGAGGTTCCATTGGAATTTTTTCATCTTCAGACCCTATTTTAAATGCTCCCCTTTAGAATATAGGCCAGATGTAAAACTAGCTAGCAAATCTATCTCAGGCTTATTCCCAACCTATCTTTCAGCCCTTCTTTTGACATAACCCATTTTCAATGACAATTTTGAGCACTCCTTTCCCTAAGGGAATAGAGATTCCCAAGTTTGAAAAGTATGGTGGTAAGGGAGATCCACAGACACATGTATCAAGTTTTGAATTTCTTTCACCATGATGCTCTAATGGATAAAATTTTCCCTCGATCTCTCAAGGATATAACACTTAAGTGGTATTGTTCCTTACTTGATAATTCTATATTTTCATTTGACCAGCTCGTTAATTAGTTTCTTTGTCAATTATAGGCTAACATCATTCCAAATATTACATTCTCAGATCTTGTAAGCATGGAGAGCATGAGAAGACAACTAATTTCATTGTGTGATAACAAGTGATCTTTTCACAAATCTCGTACTTGCTACCTAACTCGAACATGTAGAAGGTATTCATAGGCAACCTACAACAAGCTTGGTAGGAGAAATTTTTCTTGATGAAGTATCCTTCTTTCGCACATCTATGTGTTACGTTGTGGGAGTACCAACAAATAGTGGTTTAGTTTGGGGAATCCTCCTCACACTCCCATTGTCAAGGAAAATCTATTGTGTCTATTTTAGGAAAAGGAAAGCCTGTTGCAAGTGTAGTTTCCGTAACTAATGATCATGGCCTTAGATGCAACAATTTTTTTATAAAATTATCTGAATCTTATTATTATATTCTACAAAAGTTACTGAAGGATAATCTGTTATAATATTAGAAAATCCTCAACCTTTGAAGGAGCCTTATCCTGATTGATATGATGGAAATACTTTTTTCCAGTACCATCGTATTTATGAGCATGATACTAACTATTGTATATTCCTACGTCATGAGATACAAGGCCACATCGATGACGGTACCATCCATCTTGATGGAAAGAAGCAAAAACACAAATAAGTCAGTGGTCAAGGAAAATAGCGAGTTGCAGATTTATATGGACCTATTTCCATCTCACTCTATGAAATTGATTATTGAGCCTTCTAATGCTTCTCCTAAAGCCTTAGCATATGTTAATGTGGTATCATTCACTCCTACTCCTCCCCCATAGCCTACGACTAGCCCACGAGATGTGATTTTCACCTTGCAAGACTTTTCTTTGAATAACAAGCAATCTCCCCTATACATTCCTACTCGCCTCAATGGAAACATTGTGACATGAGTCCTAGTTGACCTCGTGAGTCAGGTGAATGTTATCATGGTGGATACTTTGTGGCTAAATTCATTACAAAGGAAGGAATATGAGAAAATGAAATCCTTTATATGTACGCATGACAGTCTCTCTCTTGCACCATATGGATCTATAACTCTTTCCATCCTAGTAGGACCTACGACTATGGATACAAATTTTGATGTGATTATAGAATCTGATCTATTCAGGGTGAAGTTGAGCATCATGTGGCTGACTTCCATGAACATAATTGCTTTCATTATTCATAAATTTTTTAAGTTCTCTCATGAAGGTGTCATGCATGTTGTGCATGACACTGGATATCAAGCATTGGTATCCTGTGGGGGTTACTTCTTGGATCATTTTTTCCCCACCCTGATTGGTTCACTTCCTCCCATAATGGACCTACTTTATCAAAATTATGTAAAGTAAAAAATTGGGGGCAAAGGATAGCCGAAAGTGACTCACTCGGTAGTGTGGCAACAAGCTACCTCTTCCTCTTGAAATGGAAAGGGGAAGCCTTCCCATGCTTAGGGCCATGCCTCTACCTCCCTCATTGTAGAGGAACTTTGGGTTACTACTCTTGGCTTCCACATAATGAGTCTGATGGTGCCATCTTGGTGAAAATCCAAGTGTCAAGTATCTAACCTTCCCGTCTTACCCATGATGCCTTAGACCATTTGATATGGTAAGGAGAAGAGCCCCCATGGGGAATCTTCTATGTACCAGCCTTCTCGTCCTCTCACTTCTCCTTCCTCTCAGGAAATGAATGGGAAGAGGCCTATCACTGAGGTGTTGGAGTCGGCTCCCCCCACTATCATTCCATCATCTTCTAAATCTCTCCCTCTTACTCTTGTCCAAGAATCCCCCCTCTGCCGGAAACAATTGTGATGGATACATCGATGGTCAAACATAAGTCTTTCATTCCTTCTCAGCCTGTGGACTCTAGCTCCCAGAGTCATATAAACTAGCTTACATGTGAGCATAAGCATCAGAGAAATGATCTAGCCACTGAGTAGGCTGCCCTGCAAAAGATGGAAGAGGAGCTGATAGCTCCTGCTTTGGCACCTTCCACTATGTCCTCCTCTCTTATCTTGTTTGCTTTAGTTCCTTTTGGTTTAGTTTTGCTTCAGGCTCCTACCACAAGCATAAGCTATCCTCATTCAAAGAGGGTTCAATAGTGTATTGCTCCTTCAGTTGAGTCACACCTTTTGATGTCCCTCCCAGACATCCCATCATTTTCAAAACTCGTGGAAATATTGAATACCTCGGTGGTGTTTGCCAATGTTTTCTCCTCTTCCTTTGCACCCTCATCCATGGGGATTCAAATCCTCTGATGAAGTGGAAGATGGAGGATGACCTGCTAGTAATGGCAGTCGGAAGAAGGGTTCACCTTCTTCAGAGAGTCATTATGTCCTAGTGATGGAAGAAGCCCCGACATCCCCAGAGTTCATCACTACTCTTGAGTCATTCAATGATCCTAGCAATGGATCTCAGGCACTGCCTCCTTTTCCTACTGAGTTGAAGCATGGAAATCATGTGAACTGCATGTTTAATTCTATGGATGAGGTCCCAATCCTAGCAGTGATCTTTGTGAAATTGCTCACATTTACCTCACAAGAATTGAGTGGAGGAGACCTCGAGGGGCCTTCTTCCTTGGCTCTTTCTATGGGAGGGTCCTAGGGTTCACCCTTGATATTCCACCCTTGCAAGGTCATCTTTCCTCCCCATACAATGATCTAGATTGGGAGAATGATGACCTCTTGGTTGATGAGGACTAGGGGGTGTCTCTTCTTTACCTGTAGATTAGTGTGTGTGTATGTGTGTGTGTGTTTTTGTGTTCCCTCGTGCTTGTGTTATGTGTTCCTAGATGATCCTTGTCACCCTTGTAGGTGCTTGGATGTAGGAGTATTTTTATGTTGTAAAAATTATTCTATTTGTCACATCATTCTTCTTTTTTTCATGTATTGATTTTTGACAATTAGGGATGATGTGAAGTGTTGGGGGCATTTAGTCCTCCCTTCCATGTTGACCCAATTTTTATTTTTTATTTTTATTTTGTATTCACATGCCTTTCTTCATATGGTCTGATATAGTAGGGGGTTGATGACAGTTCATTTATATATTATTATATCTATTTATCTATATTTATGAGCATCTCTAACCCTGAAATATCAGACTTCCTAGGTGTCCCTTGTTCATGATACTATTTTATTTATTTGCATCTTTCTCTCTTCTTTGCTTGTTTCATGATGTTTTGGTGCTCATGTGTTGTCCCTGGCATGTGTGACAAAATTACCATGGTTACATCTTGCTATGTTTTGTGGGCCACAACATCACTTTTTCATTCTTGCTTTTATCTCCTTAGGATGTCACATGCCTCTATGTTTGGTACGCACCATCCTAAGGGGGGGTTGTCATGTCACTTTGAGTTTTAGAGAATGCATTCAATGGCCAATGAATCTTTTCTTAATAATCTTCAAAATATTTTTCAAAAATCATATTCCTCAACAAGGACCCTTAGTGGAATATTTTTGTCTTTCATCATGGGTTCATAAGGAAATAATTTGAAAAACTCTCCTATGAGGAGGGAGCACCTTCTCCTACGAGTGAAGTTTTGACCTTCCCCTTGTGAGGGGGAATTCTTCCTTTTGAATTCCTTGATGTTGAATTGATTTACAAAAAATACTCTTACACTTTCAAACTGAGCGTCCCCTGAGTGGACCCCTTTTCTTTTCAAGGGTTCTCGAGGGACCCCTTTGAAAACTTCTCCTTCAATTTTTGACTGTCTGCTTTCTTGAATGCATGAATTTTTATTTTCTAATTTTGTCTACGAATTAACATGTTTCTTTGTAGGTGTGCCTATGAAGCTGGTTTCTAGTCCGACTCTACAGAATCCCCTCAGATTGGGCTTCCTTCAGGAGAGAGTACCTTGGAGCACCTTCTTTGCAAGTTTGAGGACCTATGAAGCACTTGCATCCTACAAGTTTTTTCCATCATTGGTTTGCGGGCCTCCGATGCACTTTGTTCGAACCTCCTCAGGAAAGAGTACCAATGGAGCCATTTGTTTTCCCTGCGCTTTTGATCTCATCAGATTGTGGTCTACTTCCTCGGTGGTTTAGGTATACATCTCTAAACTCTTTCAACCTACTTACCGAACACTCATTGGCACTCATGTTCGCTAAAGTAAGGGAAAAATGTATAGGAGTGAATTTTCACCCCTCTTGCGAATTCCCGTTTTACACCCTCCACCTTAGAAAAATCAAATCCAACCAAGTAATTACACGTTATAATTCTGTACCACATCCACTTAGTGCTTGTTTTTAGTGTCAATGGTGGAATTTTTGTCAGGGATGTGCGTGCAACGCGTAGATGTCTGTGTGGTGCGCTACTGTTCTGATAGGATTCATGCCTCTAGAATCTATAGAGGTGTTACATTCTCCATTGGTGATGAAATTTAATGCCCTTGCACCTTCCTACCGACCTTTGAATGGATCTTTCCCTCCCAAACCTTCTTCAAATGGCTATCCTTCACTTTCATTCCATCTTCTTCACACATTCAGGGATCTTCTTGGAAATTCTTGAGCTTCTACACACTATTTCAATCCTTGCAACTTCAAGCTACTTGTTGTACTATTGGCTTCATGATTCCAACAATCACAACATTCTTCACATCTACCACAAAAGTTGCAACTTGGTGTCTTGCGAGACTACTTTCAACATTGTTGCAGCTACATCGACTCTTCCATAGTTGTAGACTTGCATTCCTCTCTCATTGGCCTTGAGTGCCTTTGGTCAAGGGTGCTAACACTTTTTCATTACTACTTTGTTGTTGGATTTGAGTAGCTTAGTGCCTCTCATAGTGCTTGGTTTTATTTCCATTCCAACATTGTTTTCTTTATCATATTTCTGCATATCTATCAATCTAGCTATTCGTAGAGGTGGAAACACCAAAGTGGGGGTTTGATTGTGGTAAAAACCTAGACATCCCCACAAATTTTCCTCTCTTGGCTGTGTGTAGGTACTCATTCATGTGGAGCTTGGTGGTGAGCTAGAATTCTAGTGGGTTGAATCTTCATCACCCTAGTTCTTATCTCTCCTTTATTGTCTTTCTCGTTATTTTGATCATTATGTCATTTAGCATTTTTTTCATTACATTAAACCTTAACCACTAAGATGTCAATAGGTTCTCTTTTATTTTAACTTCCTTTTGTACCTTTTGTCCGTATGGACACCAATGCACATGTGAGATGCCAGCATGCCGCACTGTCATCCCTGATCTGTGTTGCTATCCTCTGTTAGAGATCTATTCAAGGTATAGTTTGGATTCCAAGAACCTATTCATTTAGTCCAAACCAAACTTTCAGGTTAGTAGAGTGAAAGAAGCACTAAGAGTGCTCTTCATTCTTTATACTTGAGTTAAAAAGTTTGTCCAACTTGAGGTTGATTAGGGTAGCCTTCTACTCTCGGCTCTCCATGACTTGGAGCCTTGGTGTGGTTGGTCCCCCTCTCTATAGATACGTATAAAGGAACTATACCCTTTAACATTTTTGGCAGCCTTTTCTTCTTCATTATAATTCTCAATTCTACATGTAAAGATGTTACGCCCCTATAAAAAAATGAAAAATAGTTAGGTAACTTGGGCATTCCCTAAATCCTACTTCCACACATTGTGCAAAGATCACTCTCCCCTTCAACTTAGTAAGGTTTATTGTGGTTCTTCTAGTGTACAAAAATTGAATTGACAAAGGAAAGGCTATTTTTCCTTATCGAATGATCTTGCAAGCACTGTACACTTAGATTAACTATCCCTTTTCAATAAAGGAATCTAATCTATTGTTAATCTAAATAGATTATGCTAATAAATCTAATGTATTTTAAGTATGGAATATAATAGTTGCCTAAGAAAGCTAGAAAATCTATAAAGGAAATGAATTGTTGTTGTTTAATAGAAATAAAATAATAGAATTGATAAAATAAAAGTAGAAGTAAAAATTAATGAAATAGAAGAATGCAGCATTTAAGTATGGATATCTCTAGATTGGATGGTAGCACTAACTGGATGTATGTTAGTGTGAAACATAATAGTCAATATGGTGAATGCATCCAAAAACTTAAATATTCCCTAGAAAATGTTACCTATTTATGCAAATATATAACTTAATTATGCCAAGTATATCACCAATGATCTAGAAAAATAGGAATAACAAATATTTAATTAATCTATAGCAATAAAAATTGAATAAAATATTCAATGGTTAAATACCTTCTCTCTAAAAGAAAACATATACTTTCACAAGACAAAAAAATTAGGGTTTTTTTGGAGTTGGAACCCTTAGGTCAAGCCCCTATGTTGGTTTCCCAAGCTCTGTAGATATTCAATGTTTAGAAAATGATAAATGAAATAGCATCTACTCATCTCCTAAATGTATCCATTAATAAAAGAGAAACAAAAATACAAATAGAGTGCAGTAAAATAAGAATAACAATGCTAGAGTGATGGTAGGTTAGTAATATGATCCCAAGTCCAAAAATCAATAGCAATAAGGATTTATATAATATTAACAATGGGAAATAGAGAAGAAGATAGAGGAAATCATAGTGAAATTCACCTTCCAAATATTTGTGAAGCAATTGGAGGAAATACCATTCTTGCAAGGTACATTAATACACTACTCATGAGCTTGATAGAGTGTTGAATACTATTCACACCAACTTCACAAGGGTGGTAAGAGCTCAATAATGTTGAGAATACCTAGATAAAACTCCAAGTTATATGATGAATCAAATATGACTTAAAATAATTAGAAATATAATTTAAAAATGGGTCAAAGAGGTAGACAGGAGAGACAAGAAGTCATTTGAATTCTCTCTAGAGTGGTTACTTGCATACTACAAGGCTTGATAGGAAAATAAATGCTAAAAATAGTCAATAAAAAAGAAATTATTTGAATCTAATGCATCACATGTATGCTTTCATGTCACACTAGTTTCTAAACATTTCTAGCTTAGAAAGGGTTTAAACACCAAGGAATAACATATAAGGATGATGCATATGAAATCAAGTTAGAGGAAAATGAAAATGGGATGCTAAGGTTTTCACACTATGGGGAGATAACGCTAAGGTAAATTACTAAAATGGTCTAAAAAATAATTTAAAAATGGACACAAAAGTGAGTACACAAAAATATAGTGTGAAATTACAAAGGTATATAATTTTTGGCCTTACATATTTTGTCCACTTTAACAGGATTATAAAACTATACTAATATGTATGTTGAAGTGAAAAAAGTAAAATAGAATAAAATAAGTACATTATAAAACCAAAAAGGATAATATAGAGGAAACAATGTTCTTCGAGCTGCATTATAATGCCTATAGATAGATAACCTGGAAAAAAAATGCATTAGACAACAAAAAATTTGCACAAGAAATAAACTTCAAACAACACATAAAATATGTATAAAACCTAAACACTTATAAAATATTTTTTTCAGCATAATCATAAAACCTAAACACAAACAAAAGTATATTAAAATAAGGATAACACAAACAAAAATAAAGGAAAAAAAAAAAATGAACATATGCAACAAAAATAATGAAAGAGAAACAAAGAAGCATTTTCTAAAAATACATGTTGCTTGAAATAATGAAAATTATGGTTCAAAGGCTAGCACATTATGAGGGCTAGTAACTATACATTTCTTTCATGAATCATAGGGAATACAAACTAGGTTGTAAGGAAACCATGAAAAATATCTAACAAGGTAGGTCATATAAAGCACACAAGCTTAAAAATTGTGTTATGTTAGGTGACTCATATGTCAATGAGGTAGGAAATTTAAAGGTTTTTAAGCTAGAAATATGCATTATGCTCGGTGGCTCCTATACTACAAACACTATGAATTGTAACAATAATATGAGGTTTGTGTAAGTAATATATTCCCTTTAAAATAATTGAATTAACGTAAATAATGCAATTGAATTGAAGGTGGAAGAGGGAAGGAAGTATTCCTACAAGAAATAGACATCAAATCAAATGCTAAAACCATGAAATGTATAAATTATACTCATGAAATGACATCACATACCATAATTATGCTACCTAGAAATGAGCAAGATAACACAAAGGTATCTATAAGATTGGAGTTAGTATATAATATATAACAAAAATATAATAACCATAATAGGGACGATAAGAATCGTCATCATCCTACAAGCTAATAGAACTATGAAACAAAGGAAGAATGACACATAAGAAAAAAATTAATTTTTTTGTGAACATGGCAAAGACCTAAATTTCTCAATACTTTGTATGATCCCCAAAATTTCATAAACACAATAGATGTTATATAGAAGAAGATATTTAGAGAAGAATGATAAAACATTTTATTCATATTATATTGATGTACCAACAGGGGTAACATGGGTCTTGCATGAGAAACTAAAAACACACATTAAGTATGATGGTGATGATGATAGAACATACATACAAACACATATATACATATGAGACAAATATATGACTCTAGGTATCATATATCAAATTTTTCTCTTTCTAATCTTGATTATAGGGTAAAGGAGGATGATCTAATAGAGGAATCACTTTGAGATCCATACTAGGAGATTCTCCTACAACTAGATGAAAATAATAAGCTGCAAGAATAACACCCTTCTAAGTATAAAATACATGAGTATCAACAAAATTGTGAATGTTGATGGTCATGATGAGATATCCATGAAAAATTTAAAGATGCAAATTTTGGGAGAAGATTCCTATGAAATACTCTTAGGATATGTTTAATGAATTATAGTTTCTCACTAAATCAACATTAATACAAGAAGCGAGATATGTAGGTGGAGGATCCTCCACTTCTAAGAGAATAAATGTAGAAGGGATTAAAGGTAGGGGAAAATGAGCAATATAATTATATTTATGAAAGGTGGTATAGGGTGATTCTCTAGTTTATGTTTGTATGGAGTGTAGGGGATATCAATTTCTATAGTGGTGGGATAAGAAATTAGGAAAAACTTGATGGGAAGTATACTAGGAAGGTATGAGTGAAGTGAGGGTGACACTAGATATGGAAATGAAATGGGGAATATCCAAGGGATCAAATAAGGGAGGAATATAAATATTCATAGGGATAAGAAGAGGATTAGTAGAAAAATTTAGGACTACATGAACCCTTTGATGTTTCTATCATTTGGATCTAGAAGAGGTGCACAAGAGGTAGGAAGAAACTTAGCCGAGGAGGGATAGGAAAATGTTGAGAAAGGGATTTAAAAGTAGGGGGAAGTTGAATGAGAGTAAGATGCTCAAGATCTATATCAGATACGGAAGAACAATCTTTATCCATAGCACATTTATGGATCTTTTTATCTCTCATAAGTTTGTTACATCTAGATAGTGTGATTAAAGACTCAATTAGTAAAGGAGGATGGTCTACTAGTGTGGGTTCCATTCTTTCCTCTATTAAAGAGATGGGAGGGGAGATAAAAATAAATACTATAGGTTGGAAAACCATTGGTGCATGAGGAGGACCATGCACCATGAATTTCTTTTTAGAAACTAATAAAGAGGTAGGGGGAGCAAAAAAAGAAGCTAAATATTAGAGGTGAGATATTGGAAGGGGAGGTTTGTGCTAAGAGTAGATTTTTTATTAGAGCTAAGAAGGTAGATGAAGGAGTAGAGAGAATCATTAGAGGTTTCACAACTATATGAGTAATGAGATCGTATACAAACAAGAATAATTTTCCTCTAACCATCAATAAGGTGTATGAAGGAATAGAAGAAATTAGTGAAGGATAAAAAATAGAAGAAAAAATAACCAAAAAAGAGGAAGGATCATAAAAAATATTCTCCCTAACCTATTTTTATTTTTTATAATATTTAAAAAGAAATAAATGTGGGGCTAGAGAGGGTCAATAGGATTTTCCTAGAAATAATCTAAAGATACCATGCAATGAGAGTGGTTAAAATCCATCATGGAAGATCATATGCATAGTTTTGTGATTGGGGAAATTTAGGTACTTATGGACTATGAAGGGGATGTTGAGCAAGAAAACTAAGAGGGGGGTGAATTAGCTGTCACAGATTTAAACTTATATTATTTCACTAAAACTAATCATTAACACTTCTTATCAGATTAAACAATAAATAATAGTGCAAAAACTGAAAATCATCACTTCAACATAGTAACATCAAATTTATGTGGAAAATCCAATAAGGGAAAAACCATAGTGAGGATTAACTCACATTATAGATAATAACAAAACCGATTACAAAGGCTCACTGCCTGAGAAACAAGGCTCACTACTAAAACTAGGACTCACCGTTTTGAACAAGGACTCACTATCCTATAGGGCTAACAACCCAGAGGGCTCACTGCCACAAAGATACAAAGAAGATAAAGAAGACTTGTTACAAAGAGAAGAAAATCTCAATGCAACAAAGGAATCCACCACAATTCACTCAATCCACTTGTAGAAATGCATGAATGATAGAATGCACCTTCAGCTCGTTGCTTCCAGAAACTCAACATTTAGACTTTGCATTGATCTTCCATACTCACATCATATACACAAACTGATTCACATTTATCTTTATTCTCTTTGCACACTTGTCTCTATTTACTTTTGTTCTCTTCACGATTCTTCTTCCCTAACTCATTATGCATTTATACCATCTTCAACTTTGAAACATATCTAAAGTTGGCCATCCAAATTCAAATTCAAATTATGTCATCTCCAAACATCCTAGAGTGGAATTAGAATGAGGGAAACCCAAACAAACACTTCATAAGGACCCAAATAGATCCAACACGCTTCACCAACTCCAAAAGTAGTATTCCACACAAGATCGGAAAACCAATGTAAAACACATAGAAAAATTAAGCATGAACTTTCCAAATACCAAAATTATCTTCAATACAATCCAAATAGCTCAACTCTAGAACTACAAGTCATAAGAATTCATCAAAGAGAAATTTGGACCAACAAATTTTCTCTTGGACCTCAACTAGAAACACAGAAAAGCACAGTTTATAACTGGTGAACATAACTCGCACTATACAATGAATCAACAACCAAAAATATGAATATATTAGCTTCCAACAACCATGATCAACATACCTGAACCACACAACCATAGGAGAAAATTTAGAGCAAAACTCAGTGCAACCATTGAACACTTGCAACATCTCTTCATTACAAATTTCTCAATATCCTTGACATATACAACCAATAATCTTCATCCATGAAACTAATGACAAAATCAACCAATTGATAACCAGTTGACCATTTGACATCAATGACAATACCTTTTCCATTCTTGCAACAATCTCCCCTTTGTCATTGATGGCAACACATGGTGTGAAAAACCATCAAAGACAACATACTAGCTCTAAATGCACTTCTCAAGATTTTTCTTTTTATTTTTGCCCCTTAGAAGGTAATCTTTTATATTCCTTTTTTCACATGATTTCTCTACTTTTTCACATGATTTCTCTCCCCCTTTGACATCAATGGAAAAGGAAAAAGATATTTTTCATTTATTTCCCCTTTTTCATAAAAAACAAAATACTCACAATGACAACACCTAATACTACCTTCTCCCCCTGAGAGGTAGCCACCAAAACATTAGTCCAGAAGGAATATAGATCCATAGATCCACAAGACTGATGCATCTCCATATGCATCTAGTTTAAGAAAGGAGGGGCAATGACCCCTAACTTCTCTCAGAGATACTCAAAAGTATCTTTAGGAAGATCATAAATATATCAACAATTTGATCCTTCATTGGAACATACTCAAGATTTAATTCATTCTCCATGGAATTCTCTCTCAAGAAATGATATCTGATAGAAATATGCTTCGTCCTCAAGTGCATCATAAGATTCTTTGAAATTTTAATTGTACTTGTATTATTGTAAAAGATAGAAATAAGATCTTCATAAACCATTGTGATATCTTTCAATGACAATTTCATCCATAGAACTTGTGTACAACAAGATGCAACAAAAATATACCTAGCTTCAATAGTAGACAAGGAGACTAAATCTTTCTTTTTACTCAGCCATGCCACCAATCTACAACCAAGAAATAATGCACCATCACTTGTACTCTTTCTGTCATCTACACTTCTGGCCCAATTTGCATCTGTATAAGCACTTAGAGTAAATTTAGTATCTCTAGGATACCATAATCCATAATCCAAAGTTCCATTCAAATATTTGAATATTATTTTAACAATAGTAACATTTGTTTCCTTAGGATCTTCTTGAAATATATCCACAAGACAAACAACATGGATGATATCCAATCTAGCAATAGTCAAATATAATATTCCACCAATCACGGATCTATACTTGCTCTAATTAGCCTTAGGTGAATCATCATCTTTACCCAGTTTGCAACAAGTCACCATGGGAGTACATACTAGTTTGGAACCATCCATCCCAAACTTCTTCAACATCTATTTCACATACTTAGACTATGAAAAAAAAATACCTTTCTCTGTTTGATTGATCTATAGCCCAAGAAATAAATTCATCTCTCCAAACCTAGAAATTTAAAATTATTTTTACATCTCTTCCGCAAAAATCTTGCAAATTTTAATTTCTTCCAAAGATAATGTCATCAACATATACAACTACAATCAAGATTTTGTCATTTTCAATCATAAAATATAGATTACTATCCACTGTACCTTTGTTGAAACCTTGTTGAATAAAATACCTATCTAACCTTGCATACCAAGATCTAGGAGCTTGCTTCAATCCATATGAAGCTTTCTTCAATCTTCACACCATATCCAATTGCTCTGACAACTGAAATCCTTTTGGTTGTTCCATGTAGACCTCTTCTTCTAGCTCACCATTCAAAAAAGTTGACTTGCCATCCATCTGATAGACCTTAAAGTCTTTATGAGAAGCAAATGCTAAGAACACCCTTATAGCTTCCATTCATGCTACTAGAGCAAAATTTTCTTGAAAATCTATGCCTTCCACTTGTGAGTAACCTTTACACACTAGCATTGATTTGTTTCTAACTACTTCTCCATTCTCATTCAATTGATTTCTGAATACCTACTTCAATCCAATAATGTTTTTATTTTCTAGTCTTGGGATGAATTCCCAAGTTTGATTCTTCTCAATATGGATAATTTCTTCTTTCATAGCTTTCATCCAATGTTCATCTTTACAAGATTCACTTGCAGTCTTCAGTTCAATCTTAGAAAGTAAACAAAAATTTACTTTAGCAGCAGCTCTGCTGCTTGTCAATACTCCTTTTGTTGTCTCCAATAATTTGATTCTCTAGATGATTCTTCTATACATATCTATATGTCTTAGGTGACATGAACAAAGCCTCATCTTCTCTTTCATTTTGTTTGTTTTTCTTCTCTTTCTCATCCTTTTCATGTTCTTCCACAATCTCTTCAATTCTTATGTGATCAAGTTCATCAGTTTCATATCCATCAATGTTAATTGAATTCTTCACTATCTCATCAACCTTGACATTTGTACTTTGTACAATATTTCTCAGTCTCTTATTGAAATATATGTATGCTTTTCTCTTAGTAGAATATCCAAGAAAAATGCCTTCATCACTTCTTGCATCAAACTTACCCAAAGTTTCTTCATCTCTTCTGATATAACATTTGCTTCCGAATACCTTGAAATATTTAATAGTAGGAATTCTTCCATGCCATAGCTCATAGGGATTCTTTGTACTATTTTCTCTTTCTTGAACTTGATTGAATACATAAACAACAATATGAATAGATTCTATCCAATAAACTTCTGGAAAACCAACCTCAGTAATCATTGATCTAGCAACCTCTTGAACTATTCTATTTTTCCTTTTAACAACTCCAATCTACTGAGGAGTTCTCAAAGTAGATAACTGTCTCTTTATTCCATGCACTTCACAAAACATATTAAACTCATGGGAGGTGAATACTCCACCTCTAAAAAACCTTAATCATTTTATCCTCAAATTCACTTCATCTTCAACCATAGCCTTGAATTTCTTGAATCTATCTAATGCATATGATTTCTCTCTAAGAAATGTAACCCATGTATATCTAGAATAATCATTAATTAAAAGCATAAATTACCTTTCACCTTGTCAACTTCTCACTCTTGTAGTACCATAGAGATCTGTATGAATCAAATCTAGTAGACCAGTATTAGATTGTTCCTTTGATCTATAATGACTTCTTGCTTGCTTTCCAAACTGACAATTCCTACAAATATCATTAACACGCTTTGTAATCCTCGGTAAATATCTCACGGATTGAATTGCACTAATCCTTTCCAAGTTATCAAAATTCATGTGACACATTCTCCTATGCCATAAAAAATTGTCATTAATCTAAGTCATAAAGCATCATCCATCAACAACCTTTAGTTGATAGATATTTCCTTCAGATTTCTTTCCTATAGTAATCAATGTTCTGAATCCTTTTTGAATCTCACATCTCTCATCCTTAAATACAAGATCATATCCCTTACTACACATCTATCCAACACTCAAAATATTGTGTATTAAACCCTTAACATAGTATACATCATCAATATTATACTTTCCATCAAAACTTGTTGAACCTATCCCACAAATCTTAGCACCAGTATCATCTCCAAGCATAACCAAGCCTCCATCATATTTTTCAAGTTTAACAAACTTACTCTTATCACCAGTCATGTGATGTGAAAAACCACTATAAACAACCAAATGGTTCTTTTCTTGTTTAGCATGTAGGGAGGAGATAACAATACCTTCATTTTTCTCCTTCTCTAGAGGGCTTTCCTTCACCTAGTTTTCAAAATTAGCAGAAGTAGGTTCATCCTTTATAGCCAAGAACAAGCATGCATTGTCATCAGGATCTTCATACTTAGAATCTTGATCAGATATACTAGCATTCCCATTCACATAATATGCTATGTTAATCTTCTTTCCTTTCCTTTCTTTCTCATATCTTTGTTTATTCCTCTTAGCTCTTTTCAGACACTTTGTAGCATAATGACCTATTTCTCCACAATTGAAGCATTTAAAGGGTAAATTACCTTCATACTTACTGAAGCCTTTCCTCATTCTTCTCACAAAGCCTCTATTTCATCAAGACTTTCTTCATCCAGATCTTCATCTTTTGTAGCCTTAAAAGAAGTTTCTGATTTGCATCTATTCCTTAGTCTTGGCTTCCTCATCTCATAAGATGTCAAAAATCCCAACAGATCTTGAGTGCAAGTCTTATAATCTATACTATGTTCAATATCACACACCTACTCACTATAAGCATCAAGGAGAGTTCTAAGAATCTTCTTTACAATCTTAGTTTCATCTACAGTAGCACCAAGTCCCTACATTTTAGCCATTATCTCATCTAATCTTTGTGCATAAGCTTTAACATTCTCCTCTTCAGACATATGTAGAAGCTCAATCCATGTCTCCAAATTTTGTAATTTCACCTCTTTAACTCTTTCATAACCTTCATGTACCCTTTCCAAAGCATTCTAGACTTCCTTAGTAGTCTTCAAATTTTGAACCTCAATCAACTCGGAGTGTACCAAACTATTCTTCAAAATGTACTTCACCTTATTTTTTTCTTCACATGCTTTGATCTTATCAGCTGTACTTGGACCATTAGCAAGATGAGTGTAAGGATTCTTGTAAGATTTCTCCACATCATATCTACAAAACTCCAAAAATTCTTCCATCAATATTTTCTAGCTAGCATAGTTAGTTCCATAGAACCTCAGATAATCATAAGTCATCTTGCCATCCATCCAAGACATTCTTCAAGTGGTTAATCTCTTTACCAAGGAACCAAGATCTGACACCAATTCTTGAGCAAGACAACTGAGAGGGGGGGTGAATCAGTTGTCATAGATTTAAACTTTAATTCTTTCACCATAACTAATCCTTAACCCTTCTTATTAGATTAAACAATAAATACTAGTGCAGAAATTCAAAACCATCACATAAACACAGTAACACAAGATTTAAGTGGAAAACCCAATAAGGGAAAAACCACGATGAGGATTAACTCATGCTATAGAGAATAAAAAAATTGATTACAAAGGCTCACTACTTGAGAAACAAGGCTCACTGCCAAAACAAGGACTTACTATTCAAAATAAGGACTCACTATCCTACAAGGATAACAACCCAAAGGGCTCACTACCATAGAGATAGAAAGAAGATAAAGAAGACTTGTTACAGAGATAAGACAATCTCAATGCAATAGAGGAATCCACCACAATCCACTCAATCCACTTGCATACATGCATGAGTGATAGAGTGCATCCTCAGCTCACTACTTTTGGAAACTCAACATTTAGGCTTCACATTGATCTACCATACTCGCATCATATACACACATTGATTCACATTTATTTCTATTCTCTTTGTGCACTTGTCTTTATTTCCTTTTTTTCTCTTTGTGCTTCTTCTTCCCTAACTCATTATACATTTATACCATCTTCAACTTTGAAACATATCCAAATTTGGCCATCCAAATTCAAATTCAAATTAGGTCGGTGCCAAAACATCCTTGGGTGGAATTAGAATGAGGGCAATCCAAACACACTTCATAGGGACCCAAATAGATCCAACATGCTTCACCAACTTTGAAAGTAGTATTCCACACAAGGTCAACCAAATCAATGTAAAACACATAGAAAAATTAAACATGAACTTTCCATATACCAAAATTATCTCCAGTACAATCCAAACAACTCAACTCTAGAATTGCAAGTCATAAGACTTCATCAAAGAGAAATTTGGACCAACAACTTTTCTCTCGGATCTCAACCAGAAACACAAAAAACTACAATTCACAACTGGTGAACATAACTTGCACTTGTACAATGAATTAGCAGCCAAAAATATAGATATATCAGCTTCTAACAACCATGATCAACATACCTAAACCACACAACCATAGGAGAAAATCCAAAACAAAACCCGAAGCAACCATTGAACACTTACAATACATCTTCATTACAATTTTCTCAATATCCTCAACATATACAACCAATAATATTCATCCATGAAACTAATGACAACATCAACCAATTGATAACCAGTTGACCAATTGACATCAATGATAACACCTTCTCCATTCTTGCAATAGGGGATCATTAGCATAAAATTGAGTCAAGGGTGGTCCAACATTATATGGAATCAATTAGAGATAGGGATGTAGAAACCTAAAATTTGACCTTACCAAATCACACCTCATTTTATCCTATCCTAACCCATTAATTAATTAAATAATATTTATTTAATTAATTAATTTACCTATCACCTTTAAACCTATCCTAATATTTAATTAAATAAATTAAATATTTTTTAATTAAGTCTAGCATTATCCCAAATCCTCTAACTAAATTAATTAGTTAATTCTCAATTAATTAATTAATTTAGGCTAATCAATTCCCATCACCTTTTCCTCTATTATTTAATTCCACTTAATCCCTCAATACTTATCCATTTAATCCTATACATTAGATTCAATCTGATGGATCAAAATCTAAAATTTTCATCATGTGAGAAATGACCCCTTCACAAGTCTATCTACTTGTCTAGATTCATTGAACCTAGATGCCTAGCCAAAAGTTAAACTAACTTTCCGTCTCATCCCTTCATTTAATATCACACCTATTAATCCTATCCATTCACATAAGGATGATTCCCTAATCCTAATCCTAAACCTAGCCCTTATCCCTCATATGACACTTGTAACATGACTACAACTTTAATCCAAAACCCTAATCCTTAATCAATCCTATCCATCCATCACCCAATATATCTTGGCCCTTGATTTATTTCTTGAAAATTCTATAGATGAAAGGCCTTCCATCCCATTTGCATATCCAATATTATTCTACTATTATGCTTCTAAAATTTATATTGAATCATCTTAATCACACCATCATGCTATTGGAATCATGAGAAACCATATCCAATCTATCAATCTATCAACATACTACGCTTGATATTTATGAGGTTTGCATTTATTTGGTTTGAATAGGCTAGATTTGATGCACATTTCATTTATATCATTTTCATGCATACAAGAGATAACTATGAAGGATTTTTCCAAGTATTTAGTTATAATTGGATGAAATTGGTGAGAAAAAACAATGCAAGCACAGAAAGGTTGTCATGCATTCAAATATAGACTTTTTATTATTCATACCTATCTCTATATAACTCATAAACACATAGAAATTTTGATATGACTACATTGGCCATACTTATGGGGTCAATGAATAATTCCCAAATTGGTTTCCCATTAGCTAAGTAGGAATGTGTAGCATCATAAATTGTCACCCTTGATAATCTCACACTAGGCCTAGCTCCCCTCTATGTGCCTAGACCCAATTTTTCTTTTAATTTTACCATTTTGTGATCACATATAGAAATCTATAGTTAAATTGGGTATTATTAATTAATAATTATTTTAAAATACTCAAGGCCCCAAAATAAGTTTGGACTAGGGTGCTAATGCCCTTCTCCAACATATTTTTCCCTCAATTCAAATATGTTGGTGTCGACATTTTAATATTTAGAAATTCAAATTCAATTGTTAGCTATCAGTAATGAATTTGCATGAGACTAAACAATTGCATATAAATACAAGTCTTTTTCACCATTTGAAATGCTAAAAAATCTATGAGATTAGTTGAGCATCCTAAAAATAATCAAGAGAAAAATTATCAAGATTATTACAATATTATTTTAGTCAAGCATCATGTTAGCAATGCATCAAGTTTTCATGTGATTTTTTTATGTTTCATGTCTATTTTTTGTGACTACTAACACTTGTAGGACTTCAAATCAAGCATCCAATTCTCCTTAAAGGTGATGAGTACAATGAATTTAGTCCATCAGGGAATGTAGATCTAAGTGGTAAGTTGCATAAATTATTAATTTGTCACTAGTTTCTCCATTTACCTCTAGCTGACTGAGGGTAAGCACTCTTTTACATCATCATAGCCATTGTGGAGTTAGAAATACCAAAACAAGGTTTGAATTAGGAAAGTCCCTATATGAAAAAAACCTTTCCCCTCTTCGTTTTGTGTAAGTTATAGATCTAAAGCGAATTTAGAAAGGATTGAAGACCTAATTGCTCATTAAAACATAAAACCTTACAAGTCAAAGAATTGGGGAAAGTCAAATTTACAATTGATAGATGAAGTTTTGACACCGAGTCCAAAAAAGAAGAGCCTCAAAGTAGGGACCAACTAAGATCTAAATTCTATTTTTGAAGGTCTACATTCTCATGCCTAGGGTGCTAACACCCCTATATAGCTAGATCAATCCCACAAGTTCCTTTGTGTCTTACTCTGCTACTTTGTATTTTATTTCTAGTTTTTTATTCTATGTTTTCCTAAAATAATAACAATCTACTACATTTTCAAAGTTTACCTAGGTTCATATTTACATTATCAAATTAATTCAATTAATTAATACTAAATCATCCCGTAAAAAAAAGAACCAAAACCTTGATCTACCATTCTCACTCTTCCATTTAGGATAGTAGTCAATTGGGTGTTGAGATCATTTTTGGTTCCTGTCATTGTGATATAGGAGAACGTTTGGTTTAGACCCTAGATCCCCTTTTCCTACATCACAATTTGGTGAACCTAACATTTGTGCACTTTAAAACCTTTCAAAATCTTAATTAGGTCATGTTAAGTTCTGAATATAATCTAAGAATGTCTAAATTTATCATTTATGCATGTATATTTTGTTGAAAAGAATTGAAAAAGTGAAGATTTACATTTTGCTTGTCATTTCAAAAGATACAAAATTTCAAATTTTAGATTTTTGAAACTAGGTTTAGTAAATTATTACATTCTGTAATCTAAAATTTGTATTTGGAATATTACATTGATTAAACAATCTAAATTTATATACATAATTGTGTATTACAAATAGAAAAATTATAGTTTTGTGTACTTTTGGAAATTTGTTTGTTACCATACCTGAACCTCTAAAAATTAGGGTCCTTAAACACTATAGCTCTTTTCCAAATTTTACAATTAACAAAAGTTAACATCTTTTTTCTAGGGTGCTAGCACCCTTATCTAGTTAAATTCAAGAAAATTTTGGATCACGGATTTGTCTTTGTGATTCTTGTGCAGTTTTATGTTTTGTGTTTGCAAATTATTATAGTTTCTATGACTATGATGTGTTTTTCCCTTCATTTTATGATCAATATTTTTTTTTTAATTTCATAACAAATTTATGAGCTTCACAACCTAGTGTCCCATAGCTAATACCATTGTGAGACATAGTTTTAGTCCTATGGCTTCCTATGTTGCAATCACAACTGGTGTTGAAACTGATTCTTATAACTCTTTTACCTAAGGTATTGCTTCCACTCAATCCATCTTTTATTCCCTACCTAATCCAACATTACCTATGTCCTTGTCACAACCTAACACTTATGTGGACTTGGAGGCTACTATTTCCAATGTACCTAAAAACAAGCTTAATAAATGGACAATGACTTAGGACTTCAAAAATTATTAAGTACTGATCCTTTAGCTAGAGAAATGATTCCTCTTTTGGATAACCTTAGGAATTTGATCACTAATTCACAAGGGATGGAAGTGTTACATAGTTTATCTCATATAGTATATGTAGATATGTCTACAATGCCTAGTTGCACTCAAGCCTTGAATAATTCTCAAAACAAATTAGAAGAACAAGTTTCCTCTCCAACAACAATTCCTTCTATTCCCACCTTTACACCTCAAGTCATAGCATTAACAACATAGTATAGAAATGCTTTAAACTCAAGCTTAGGGCTATCTAGTGGGAATCCTTAAGTTTTTTCCCTTCACCTATAACATCTACATATTCCTCACCCCTACCAACACATGTAAAACAATAACTTGACAATCATTCATAATAGTTCACCACACTAAACACATTCTCAAAGCATGTTGCATGAGTCCAAAGTGCAAAATAGCTACAATATTCAACATGTTGTTACTCAAATACTGTGACGCTTATAAAATTCTCGTCTAAACCTATGGAATCGTGTTGGGCCCCTCTACAATAACTTCTCTTGGTTTTTACTATATTAGAGGCATTTTCTTGTGGTGGAAAATTTTCACTTGGGGAAAAAGTTGTTAAATGCAAGTAGTTGAAAGTTACAAAGTGGTGCAACTTTCGTTCTGCAACTCGTGTGACCAAACGAATTGTTTTGATGCTTCTAAGTGGGTACGTTTATGCTAAGAATGGTCCTATTTCACACCCAAACATGCTGAATCACTCCGAGCTACATTCTACCAGTAGAATCCCTTAAGAGTCCAAAGTTTAAAATGACTGCAATCTTCAACATGTTGTTACTCAGATACCATGATGCTTAGAAACTTCTCGTTTGATCCTATGTAATTGTATTGGGCCCCTCTACAATAACCTCTCTCATTTTTTTACTATCTCAGAGGTGTTTTCCCATGGTGGCGAATTTTCACTTGGGGAAAAAGTTGTCAAATGCAAGTAGTGCAAAGTTGCAAAGTGGTGCATCTAAAATTTTGCAACTTATGTGACCAAATGAAATATTTCAATTCATTCAAGTGGGTAATTTTATGCTAGGAATAGTCCTCTTTTTCACCCAAACATGCTAAAATGCTCTGAATTACATTCAACTAACAGAATCTTTTATGTGTCCAAAGTGCAAAATGGTTGTAATCTTCAACATGTTGTTACTTGGATACCGTGATGCTTAGAAACTTCTCATTTGAGCCTATAGAATTTTGTTGGGCCCCTCTACAATAACCTCTCTTGGTTTTTTCTATCTCAGAGGTGTTTTCCCATGGTAGAAAATTTTCACTTGAGGGAAAAGTCAAATGCAAGTAGTTGAAAGTTGTAAAGTAGTGCAACTTTCGTTCTACAACTCACGTGACCCAAAAAATTATTCCAATGCATTCGGGTGGGTATGTTTACACTATTCATGGTCCTCTTTCACACCCAAACATGCCAAATCGCTTCGAGCTATATTCAACTGGTAGAATCCCTTATGAGTCCAAAGTGCAAAATGGCAGCAATCTTCAGCATTATTACTTAGATAACGTGATGCTTAGAAACTTCTTGTCTAAGCTTATGGAATTATGTTGGATCCCTATACAATAATCTCTCTTATTTTTTGTTATCTCAGAGGCATTTTCCTGTGGTGGAAAATTTTCATTTGGGGAAAAAGTTGTCAAATGCAAGTAGTTAAAAGTTGCAAAGTGGTCCAACTTTCGCTCTGTAATTTGTGTGACCAAATGAACTATTATGATGCATCTAGGTGGGTACGTTTACATTATAAATGGTCATATTTTACACCCAAACACGCTGAATCACTTTGAGCTACATTCAACTGGTAAAATCCCTTAAGAGTCTAAAGTACAAAATGGCTACAATCTTCAGCATGTTGTTACTCAGATACCATAAAGCTTAGAAATTTCTTGTCTAAGCCTCTGACATTGCATTGGGCCCCTCTACAATAATCTCTCTTGGTTTTCACTATCTGAAAGGTGTTTTTTTGTGGTGGAAGATTTTCACTTGGGGAAAAAGTTGTCAAATGCAAGTAGTTGAAAGTTGCAAACTAGTGCAACTTTCATTCTACAACTTGTGTGACCAAATGAACTATTCTGACTCATTCGGGTGGGTATGTTTACACTATGCATGGTCCTCTTTCACTGCCAAACACACCAAATCACTCTGAGCTACATTCAATTGGAAGAATTCTTTAAGAGTCCAAAGTGCAAAATGACTACAATCTTAAGCATGTTGTTACTCAGATATTGTGATGCTTAGAAACTTCTCATCTGAGCCTATGGGATTGAGTTGGGCCCCTCTACAATAACCTCTCTTGGTTTTGATATCTTGGAAGAATTTTCCCGTGGTAGTGACATTTCGCTTAGGAAAAAAGTTGTCAAATGCAAGTAGTGCAAAGTTGCAAAGTGGTGCAACTTTCGTTCTACAACTCATGTGACTAAATGAACTATTCCAACACATCTGGGTGGGTAAGTTTATACTATTCATGGTCCTCTTTTAGAACTAAACATGTAGAATCGCTTTGAGCTACATTCAACTAACAGAATCTCGTAAGAGTCCAAAGTGAAAAATGACTACAATCTTCGACGAGCTATTACTCAGACATTGTGACACTTAGTAACTTCTCATGTAATATTATGGAATCACATTGGGCCCCTCTACAATAATCTCTCTCAGTTTTTGCTATCTCAGAGATTTTTTCCCATGGTGGAAAATTTTCACTTGGGGAAAAAGTTGTCAAATGCAAGTAGTTGAAAATTGCAAAGTGGTCCAACTTTTGTTCCGCAAAACGTGTGACCAAATGAACTATTTTGATGTTTCTAGGTGGTTACGTTTATGTTAGGGAATGGTCTTTTTTCACACCTAAACATGTTAAATCACTTCAAAGTACATTTAACCAACATAATCCCTTATGAGTCTAAAGTGCAAAACGACTGCAATCTTCAACATGTTATTACTCAGATATTGTGATGCTTAAAAAATTTTGGTCTAAGCCTATGAGATCACACTGACCCCCCCTAAAATAACCTCTCTCATTTTTTGTTATCTCGGAGGTGTTTTTCAGTGTTGGTGAATTTTCACTTGGGGGAAAAATTGTCAAATGCAAGTAGTTGAAAGTTGCAAAGTGGTGCAACTTTCGTTCTATAACTTGTGTGACCAAAAAAATTATTCTGACGTGTCTAAGTGGGTACGGTTATGCTAGGAATGGTCCTCTTTTGCACCCAAACATGCCGAATCGCTCTGAGCTACATTCAACCGACAGAATCCCTTAAGAGTCCAAAGTGCAAAACAACTGCAATCTTCAACATGTTGTTGCTCAGCTATCACAATTCTTAGAAACTTTTCATCTAAGCTTGTGGAATCACATTGGGTCCCTCTACAATAACCTCTCTTAGTTTTTTTATCTCGGAGGCATTTTTCCGTGCTGACGACTTTTCGCTTGGGGAAAAAGTTGTCAAATGCAAGTAGTGCAAAGTTGCAAAGTGGTGCAACTTTCATTATGCAACTCGTGTGACCAAACAAACAATTCCAATACATATGAGTGGGTACATTTATGCTAGGAATGGTCCTATTTCACACCCAAACACACCAAATCACTCCAAGCTACATTCAACTGGCATAATCCCTCATGAGTCCAAAGTGCAAAGTGGCTGCAATCGTTAGCATGTTGTTACTCAGATACCATGATACTTAGAAACTTTTTGTCTGAGACTCTGGGATTGTATTGGGGACCTCTACAATAATCTCTCTTGGTTTTCACTATCTTGAAGGTGTTTTCTTGGGAAAAAAGTTGTCAAATGCAAGTAGTGCAAAGTTGCAAAGTGGTGCAACTTTCGTTCTACAACTTGTGTGACCAAATGAGTTGTTCTAACGTGTCCGGTTGGGTACGTTTACACTATGCATGGTCCTCTTTCACACCCAAACACATTGAATCACTCTGAGCTACATTCAATAGGCTGAATCCCTTATGATTCCAAACTACAGTTGTTGTCACCGAATAGTGCACCCTTGTTGACATGCAAAACTCAGCCTACTAGTGAAACATTGGATCTGGATATTCAATATCCATGATGTATGGTTTTTTTGTGCTCTAGAGTTATAAAACATGATGTGGCAGTAGTTATAGGACCATGTTTCCCAATGATTTGTCATATTATTTCACGCATAGAAAATGGAAGGAGGTTTTTTAACTTATTTAAATGATGAATATGTGAGAAATGTGATAACTACACATGGGTGATGCATCTAGAAATCAATCTTATATTGTTGTTTATACACATCTAATATCTTCAAAATATCATTAACACTGACCTGTGCATTGATTTCATTTAATGAGATGTCAAGTGTTGTGATATTAGTAGATGAAAATAAATTTTGTTGGTTGGATCAACAACTATCATATGTTTTGATGCACGTTCATACAAGTTCATAGAGGTATATATATATATGCCCATGAGGTTTGAAACATCCACTTGTTCTATAGATGAAAATGCAATGATTTCTAAGCTCTAGAATTAGAACCATTAGTTGTTGGATGTCAACCTCAACCATGAATTAAAAGCAATACATTTTGCTATGATAATTTTTTATGGGAAGGAGCTCTTATAGTTCATTTGAAACCTTTTGGTGTTAAATTCATTGCCAGTAGACAATAATAGAACTCAAGAAGTATGGAGCATACACATAAATACATGAAGTATACACATGAATCATGAAGAATACAGATGAAAACATGAATTATACATTTGAAGCATGAAGCATACACGTTAATACACACAATATATGTGAACTATATATGTGTATAAGTGAAGCATACATGTGAATAAGTAAAGCACAAGTAATTGAAGCATTGCAAAGGATACAAACCACTAGGAATGGAACTTATTTACACAATACACATTATATGGAGCTTATTGGTCAATGAATGGTAATTAATTAAGCATTAGATGTAAACCAAATCCATTTCTATAACATTCAAGCATACAATTTACACAATAATCATGATAACATCATTCAAGAATGGCAGTGGAAAAATAATATTTTCTTTAATCAAAAAGTTGTAAGGCTATACAATGATATATATTGATAAAAGTATAAACAATATATCCAAAAAATCCATACAGACTTAGTACAAAAGAGCCATATGGACATAAAATGTCACATATATATCGATAGTACAAAACATATGTTCCAAAATTCCACTTAGGTATACAACAAACGACCTTAATACATAGTCATTTCCCTCTAGGGGAAGGAAAAAGATCCTGTGGTACCTTCAAAATTTGGCTAGATGGAGTGCCTATTGGTTCTCTTATCTTTTGAACATGCTCACTAGTCCTCTCTTCACTCTGGACCTTCAACTAATACAATAAAAAGTAAAGATGTTAATACATAGAAATTGAATTGTGTAATGGCATATAACAAAATATAATCACTTACCGCATACATATAGTCATCATGCACATTTACAACATTACCATGTCCACGATCTAGAGTGACAACCACCTATAGAAACCATCAAGATAAAAATTAAACTACAGAAAAGTAACATGAAAATTTTCTATAATAGACCATAAAATAGCAAATATAATGTCAAATCGACTAATCTATTGCATACCTCTCTCAAAGGATCAGAACTGGCTATTGTGTAGCAAATCCATGGTCCATCATGCTACCAACATCACTAGGGTTGTTTGATGTCAACAACTGCAAATGAAACAACATATCTAACAATAATATAAAGAAGTCCAAGTATTTCCTTTATAATTTTCATAAATGAAAGAGTAAATGGTTGGCCTCAGTTGATACTACCGTATAGTGCTTATAGATTATAGAATGGTGAAAGTACTAAGTCCACTGGGATTGTCCAAACTCTTGCAATGCCAAATTTTAGTGCTCATTGAGATTCAAATTGCATATGCTAATGAACTAATGTTAATGAGGGAATGTTGTCAACATAGTGTTAATTCCACAATGAAGTTCGCATGAATGAAGTGAGGATTACTATGTTACTAGAAGATTTCAAAGGGATAATGGAACATACAATGAATTAGGATGTGTCTAGGATTTTACTATAGCACATGAAGTTGGTTGTTAAAGTGTGCAACAATTATGGAGAAGAAAACTTTGGTAAATAATGAGTGGAAGGAAAGATTTCTTCTAATGGTGTATAGGATAAAATTTGGATGGAGGTGCTATAGCATAGAAGGGATAAAGAGACAAGACCAACATGGGATAATAGAACATATGGTGAAATAATAGAGGGTACAATGGAATGGGAGTTGAATGCGATAGTAGAACATGGGATGGACTAGAATAGATTAATGGGATGGGCTAGGATGGGATAACAAAATATAGCATGAACTATTAGAGGTTAATGGGATAGGATTAGGAGGGAATAAAGGAACATAGGGTGAATTAGGGAAAGATAGTGGGACAATACCAAGAGGGGATAATGGAACATAAGGTGAAATAAAAGAGGGTAATGGGACAGGAATATAAGGGGTTAATGGAACATAGGATGGAATAGTATAGATTGATGGGATGGGCTAGGATGGGATAACAAAATATAGGGTGGACAATTAGAGGTTAATGGGATGTGATTAGTAGGGAATAATGAAACATAGGGTGAATTAGGAGGTGTCTAGGGTTTGACTATAACATGAAGTGCGAACTTGAAATGTGTGTAGTAATAATAGAGAAGAATTATCTAGGATGAAATGTGGATAAAGATGGTATAACATAGAATGGATAAAGGAACATAGGGTGGAACATAGGGGATCATGGAACATCTAAGGTGAAATAATAATGGGTACAATAAGATGGGAGTAGAAGGGAATAATGACACATAGGATGGACTAGAAGATATTAGTGGGATGGGCTAGGAGGGGATCATGGAAAATAGGGTGAACTATTAAATGTTAATGGGATGGGATTAGGAAGGAATAAAGGAACAAAAAGTGAATTAGGAGAAGATAATGTGACACAATCAAGAGGGGATGATGGAACATAGAATGGAATAGTAGAGATTAATTGGATGAGCTAGGATGGGATAATAAAACATTTTTAAGGTGAACTATACTAGAGGTTAATGGGAAGTAATTAGGAGGGAATATTAGACCATAAAGTGAATTAGGTGGTGTCTAAGGTTTGAATATAGGACATGAAGTGGGAAATTGAGGTTTGTAGTAATAATGTATTAATATTTCGTTAATAATGAGCTGAAGGAAAGGTTTCTTGTAACGATATGTGTATAAGATGAAATATGGAGGAAGGTGGTATAATATATAAGGTGTTAAAGATTGGGATATGTGATATAAAATGGTTAAAGTATGCATGATGAAAGGAATGGAAGAATGAAGAGGACATTGAATGGTAAATATAATTAGGATCTCACAAGACCAACCAATGTTTGTGTTTCTCATCAATTTTTTAGATTTGTATACACAAAATTAAGAAAACTAGCTAACATCATTTTACAACACCATTAATAAATAAAGGCTACCTGAGTTAAAGTTTTTTGAGGACATGAATTGCGAGGTGTGGAGGTCAAAGGTCCACCAAGAAATTATTTGACATCCAAAGCATTTTATGAGACAAACATTCAAATATAACATTCAATTGTTCAAATGCATTAATAATATCTTGAATACTAGTTGCATACCTATGGAATCAACATCGAGAATGAATAAGGGTATACAGAAATGGAGCATGTCTCATGAACACTCCGACCCTGAAATTTCATCATATTGATATTCTACTAATTTAGTTATTCTTAAATTTCAAAATATAATTTAATAAAATAAATAAATGAACTTGCTGAATTTTATCTGAGTATCAATGCCGAATGTATTATTCATCAATTCATTTGTGAAAGCCATCACCTTTGCAACTGATGTAGGCTGTGTAGCTGCATCTCGAGCACTCTAATAATCGTACATGTAAACAACACCACAAGAGACACAATGGTGGGGTGGAGCTCGACACCTACACTTCTCCTCCACATCAGGCTCTACTAGAGGCCTCACACATTGTATAATGGTCTAGGTGAGCAAGCTAATTGACTCCAACATGTCCACCTCTACACTATCCTTAAAAATGGAAGGAATGGTGGGATCCTCCACCATGGGTTTGGCCAAGGGTCTTAGTGCCATTTGTGGATTACATTGTTCAACAGGTCTATCATGTTTGGAGCCCCCACCTCTACCCCTGAAAGTCTAAGATGTCAAAATAATTTGGCTTCTTATTGAGGAAAAACTCACATTAGAGTTTCCTTAAAAAGTATTGTGGTACCTCATGGTTATTGCATGGAGGTTGGTCAAATACCATCCAACACCACTCTCAAAATTTATTTTTAATTAACTCATGGTGGCACCAATGGATGGGGAACCTCCTACATGCATGAGACAAAGGTGCATTAGTTTTCGAGTCTATAAATAGGGCACACAAGTTGGCTTTGCTAATTTTTTGTTTTTTCACATTTGCATATGACAAACCACTAGCATAAAATTGTCTCATCTCATGCCTCTTATTTGAATAAAATTCTATTTTCTCGCTCATTTCTCCTACATGAGATATAATTGACTTCAACGATTCAGCAATTCCTCTCCTATAAGGGTGGATTTCGGCATGCTTGGTTAATCTTTCAATTAATTGTTTAGTGTCTCTTTTACTATTTTCAATTTGATTTAGGATATTTTCTTATGTTCCTTGAGGATGCCTATGAATTGATGGATGAGTTTCAGGTTGTTCTTGCATAGGAGGCTCTTTGTGAGGGGGTGATTGTGAATTCTCAATGTTTGGAGGTGGAGATTCATTCCTTGAGAATTAGAACAAAGTTTTATTAAAAAAACCTATTTCAATATACATTCTAAATCAAATTCAAAATAAAAAAAATAAAAATACATACCTCTTTGCAATCTTTGACCTCTTTGACATGTTGGTAGCACCCTCATGAAGAATTGCAAGCTAAGAGTGAAAAAAATGGAAGAGATTTGGCGAGCCTGAGTTGTAGAGCTAAGAACCTCCAAGCCAAGCCATAGGTGAACAGAAAAATGAAGATACAAATATGTTTTTTTTTAATACATCTTTTTTATTTGGTGCACGCCAAATTTGGCGTTTGCCAAATGGCCTATTTTGACTTTTTTTTTCATTTTTTTTCCAATTTTGCATCAAAATTGTGTCATAGATTGGTGCACTTACCCTACAACAAAAAAATTGAAAATTAAACCAAAGTCAATATAATAAAAGGCCTACAACATACCTCACTTATAGTTCATTATCGTTTTTCATGCTAAATACAATCATACCACAAAGCATCAAAATAACTCACTTTGAAAATTGCAATGCTAAAGGAGATCCTAATAACCATGTGTCAACTTTTATTGCCTTGAGTAGCGACTTCATTTTTGAAGATGCGCTCCTAGTGAATATTTTTCCTAGATCATTAAAAGATATGGCCTTGGATTTTTTTTCATTTCCAAATAACTAAATAGTGTCCTTTATGCAATTAGTTAATATTATTCTCTAGTAAAAGAAGTAAGAAAATTAGAACATATCTAGTTGCAGGTGCAACAATTGTTGCATATGTACCTACTACTGCAGTCAAAGATATTTTCACACAACAGAAGGTTACAGTCAGAAGATTTAGGTGGGTAAACATAATACAACAATTTAATATAGATATCTAGATCACACAGTTGGTGAGAGGAAAAGGATTGACAAGATTAATGGAAAAGATAAATTTGGATGCCAATCAAGTGAATCATATTGAAGAAATTGATGTGTCTCATATTTGTGACATGCAAATTTCAAAGTGGTATAAGGATTTTTTCCATTATTGTCAAAATATGTCATGCCCTGAATGGATGACTAACAACCAAAAAAGAAAAATTAAGTTGTAGGCCATAAAACATGTGATTATTGAAAATGAGTTATGGTGGAGAAACATGGATGGAGTATTGTTGAAATACATTAATGGTGAACAAGCTTTGGAAGTCTTGACTAAAATGAATCATGATGTTTGTGGTGGTCATTACATGGCCAAAACTATTGCACAAAAAATTCTAAGGGCATGAATTCAGTGACCAACACTATTTAAAGATGCACATAAATTGGTAAAGACATGTGATGCATATCAAAGGTTTGTAGGTAAGTTGCAATTTTTAGGGAACTTTCCTCTTAGACCAATAATAGTGCAAGCACCATTTCAACAGTGGGGGATAGACTTTATAGGAGAAATTCCAAAAAAATATAATTGTGGACACTAATGGATTTTGGTAGTCACATACTATTTCACAAAATGGATTGAATCTATTCCTGTAAGGAAGGCTACTAGTAAAGTGGTGATAGGTTTTTTAATGAAAAAAAATTTGACCAAATTTGGTGTACCTAAGAAGCTAGTATCTAATAATGCAATGTGTTTCAAGTCAAAAGAATTTATAAAATTTTGTAATAAATATGGAATTTCAATTTCATACTCATCCCCGTATCACCCACAAGGTAATGGTGAAGCATAGTCCAATAATAATATCTTAATAAAGATCATTAAAAGGGTGATAGATAAGAACAAAAAGGCTTGGGATTAAAAACTGAGATAAGCCCTATGGGATAATAGGGTGAATATCAAAATGGAAATAGGATAATCACCTTTTGACCTAGTTTATTGCCTTGAGTCTAGAATTCCTACCAACAACCTCCTGCAAATGTATAAATTTATTCAAGAGTATGATGATGATATCACAGATGACATGCAATAGAGGATCAATGTTCTGACTGAATTGGATGAAATAAGAAGGGGTGAACAACAAAAAAAATGAAAATGTAACTACATATCAAGAAATTATATAATAAAAGATCTTCTCCTAGAAGTTTGAGATTGAAAATATGATGTTGATGTGGAATGCCAGAGCTTAGGATAAGGGAAAACATGGAAAATTTGATGCTCTATGGTTGGGTTAATATTTGGTTAGCAATACTCATGGAGAGGATACCTATTTCCAACAAAATTGACTGGAGAAATTCTAGAATTTCTAGTACATGGACAATTCTTGAAGCCATACTTCACATGAGGTATGTTATTTTCCATGTATAATGTATCATATGTAAATCTTCCATAAATAGTATCTAGTTTTGGTTTGGTCTAGTTTGGTTTCCCCTACCATGTTTTGGTTTCCTTTTGGTTTTTATTCTTTGTGTTCTATGATCTGTTCCACAGAAAGATTCTTGGAATCTTGCTTTGTTCATGTTGAAAAAAATCCTTGAACATGAGTGACTAGTAGGACCTATGTGTAGTGTAGAAAAAAGTATCCCTATTGCACACTTAATTAGGAATTAATATTAAAATGAACTTAATTATGTCATAATTGAGTGTTCGACTAATAAGTATTTCACATATTCACATTAAGTTTAGGGCCCTATTAATTAAAATACACTTAATTGTGCCTTAATGTGGTGTTGTAAAGTGTACCCCTTTACACTTTCACACTTATTTAGGGCCCCATTAATTAATTGAGGTTAATTTTCCTTAATTTTCCCCTTTAATTCAAATCCAAGCCTAATTAATTTCATTTTACGAAGAGGAAACTTGTCATTTATTAATGCCTAAAGATAACACTTCTCATTTAGCAATGTGTGTCCTAGGTGAGTGACCTAGGACCCATTCACCCATTGGCGAATGGGTCCTCACTTATACCTAGGGCCTAAGTTCAAATTATGTTTTTGGTGGTATTTTAACATCTTCAAATCTATATTTGCATGTCGTCTTGTGTTATTTTAATTTCAGGAAATTAATGTTACATACCTATAAATATAAGGTCATTTCACGAAGTTTGATCTAAGAGTTTCTAAGTAATCTAATATTTTGAAGAGAGAATTCCTATAGCAATTTTATGAGTTCAAGAGCATTTCAAGGAATTCAAGAGAAAATTTAGTGAAGAATTATTGCAGCAATCAAGATCCAATTGTCATGTCAAAGTCTTCTTGCATCATGCATGTTATTGGAGCTAATATGATGATGTAGGTTTCAAGATCCATTCAAGCATTCAAAGGCATTGTTTCAAGTCAAGATTCAAGATCAAAATCCACATCCATTAAAGCCATTTCATTCAAGATGCAGATCTAGATTCCAAGGTTCATTCAAGGGTTTGGTGAGTTGTGACATAGACTTGTTCATTCATTGTTTCTTTCATGCTTTTCTATTTCATTTAAAGGTTTAATTACCAAAATGGGGTTTGACCAAGGAAAACCCCCATTTAGCAAAAACAAAGCATTTTTCTCTCTTGATTTTTGTTTATAGATTTAGATGGAAGAAATATTTAAGATCTCTTGAAGAGAAAATTTGGAGTTGTCAAAGTTGTAAAAGTTGTCAAAAAAGTTATCACATGGAAACTCAATTATAGAATTTATTTCAACTTTTTGAAGCTAGAACCTAGGAAAATTGAGACATTCAGATTTTTTGCAAAGGCTTCCAAAAGTTGCAGAAAAACCTTAAACTAGGACCCATTGGCCCCTTGGCGAGTGAGTCTCAGGTCAGCTTCAGAAAAGTAGTTTTGGTGACTGGTACACATCATCTTACCCTTTTCTAATCTCTGATCTGAATTTTGGTTCCATTAGTATTTAACTTAATCTTCAAGATCCACTTTATAGATTGCATTTTGGGTTTGATTTGCTATTTTTAATCTTTCTCGCTAAAGTGCTATTTAATTAGGATCCTTGTCCTTGCAAAAAAAGGAAATCTAAAGATTCACACTTTGACTTGATTCACCTCAAGGTTGTTAGTCATTTCATTGTGTGGATCTCATTTCCTAATGAATTGAGGAAGAATAGGTCCATAAAACCCCATTTGATTCCATATTTGGGGTCAAACGCTATTTTTCCCCTTTTCATTTTGGTGAACCCAACTTTTGATCGTTGCAATTTTCTAATTTTGGAAGTCAATTTTCAGCCCTAGATCTATATTTTGCATTCATTTTCATTGCATTGCATTCAATTGAATCTCATTTAGGTTTTTTTTAGCTTGCATTAACTTTACATTTCATTTAGGGGTTTTAGGATTGCATCTTTGCATTCTTTAAATTTGAAAAATACAAAAAAAATCAGTCATTTTGCAAATCATTTACATAGAATTGCATCATCTTTCACTTGCATTTGAAAATTGAATCAAAATTGCACATAAAATTAGGTCTCCTATTTTGTCATTTTGTCATATTTTGCATTTTCATTCAACCTTAATTTCATAGAAAATTCAAAATATAACTCACTTTCATATTAGAATATGGAAACAACTAGAATTAACTCAGAAACTTGCCAAAACATTTAAATAAAACCCTCACCTATGACCCACTTTTTCCTAGGTGAATGAGTCCCTAGTACAGGTCATTTCCTGAATTTTTGAGCATTAAAACATCCATTTTTGCATTTTACTTAATTTTTTTAGCTTTCTATTTTAGTTTGTAGAGTTACTGTTTCTTGAAATTGATCATATTAAGCTTCATTTTATAAATTTAGTGCATTGTTTGAATTTAAAATTGCATTTAAAAATCTTCATTTTCAGATTTTTACATAGCATAATCAAAAAATTATCTTGTTTAGAATCTAAAAATTGCATTTACATATTTGCATTGCACTTTACATTCTAGGTTACTTCATTGCATTTCACCTTCTTTCCATTTTGTGTTAACATTGAGTTTGTTAAAATTTTATGATCTTCACAAATTGGTTTCCTAAGAGAAATACTATTGTGATACGTAGTTAGAGGCTCATGTCATCCCATGATATACCATTCACTATGGATATTGGGTTCTCCAACTATTTCACTAATAGTGTTGATAATCAACCCTCTATGGTTCATAGCCTTCATACCACATTTCCAATGACTTCCCTACCTACAAACAATGTTCATGATGTTGAAACAATGGCTGCTAATGTTCCGGAAGAAAACATAAGAAGGATAGATGAAGAAATAGAAAAATTGAAAAACTTTGTCACTTCTAAAAACATTGCTAGTAGTGTCATTCCTACTTTAGATAATGTGAGGAAAATGCTTGAAAATGAACATAGAGATTATGTGAAGTCTAGCTCATATTGCTGATTAGAACATCCCTACCACGACTAGTTGTTCTCAAGCTTTGGGGTATACTCAAAGCCAAGATGGAAATTCAATTCCTCCTTTCACAACCCTCACCACTATTCCTACATATATTAGTACTCATGTTACTACAACCATCCAACCTACTAGCAATGTCAACACTTCCTTAGGTATTTCCATTGGGAACCCTTCTACCTTTGTGAATTCAAATCTCATATCTCCTCAACCATCCTCCCTCACAAATCTACAATTCACTTGCCCTCCACGTACATACACCACTCCACCTTATTCACCTCCATGAAAAAATACCAACAATGATCCAATCCTTAACATAATTTTGCAAAATATGTCATCCCTCTAATAAAAAATTGCCACCTTAAACCAAAACAACAATGGCCAAACTTCACAATACATAAAAACCAATATATTATCCTTGGAGATATTGAGAATGTAAATTCCACAAGGTATAGAGGTTCCTAGGTTTGAGAAATATAGTGGGAAAGGAGATCTTGTTAGTCGTGTTTCCACTTACACTACCCTATGTAGTGACCTCATTTTTGAAGATAAACTCTTGGCTAGGCTATTTCCTCAATCCTTGAAAGATAATTCCTTAGAGTGGTTTTTCTCCTTACCAAATAATTCAATTAGTTCATTTAATGAACTTATTGATGTCTTTTACAACCACTTCCAAATTCACATGGGTCCTAAGATGACCTTAGCTGATTTGATGACATGTAAACACAAGGTTGATGAAAATGTCATGTATTTCATAGTGTGATATCAAATGCTTTGTTCAAAAATAAACATTAAGATTCCTGATGCCGACCTTCAGAGAAAGTTTATTTCCAATTTGCAAGACAAAATCCAAACTAAGCTTGAGATGTTGAGATTTCCTTCCTTCACACAGTTGTGCACATCCATTCGTGATTATAAGAATTTGGTTAGTAGTTGTGAAGTGAAAACTCCTTCTAACCATCTTGAAAAATTTGAATCCACACCTTAAACCAGCTATCAACCTTTCAAGAAACAAATTAGGGGCTTCCTACAACTTAATCCCCCTCAATAAAATCAAAGTGTTGACACCCAAGTGGTTTCTATTAAGATAACAAAACCATATGCCTTTGCAATTTATTCCTTTACCTGATACCCTTCATAATACCATGTTGTAACTCAGAAAATAATTTGATTTCCTTACCTCCTATTAGAGCTCCTGATCCTACTCACCCTTTACCTTCAAGCTACAAACCAAATGCCTATTGCCATTTCCATTAACAAAATGGACATGGTATAGAACATTTCAAGCATCTTAAACATCTTTTGCAAGACCTCATTGATTCTAATCATATCCTAATTGGAGGTGTTAATGATCAAAGGTAATAATTTTGTGGCTCCTCCTAATCAAAATTTACAAATCTTTACCAATCCTATGCCTAATCATAATATCTCCTTTTTCAAAGCTAGTGAAACAAATAGTGATGTCATGAATGTTGGCACATATGATGAAAACATGAAAGACTAAGAATAATCTTATGGATAATTTGATTGCATTTATCGACACTAAACCTTGTAAGGGCCTAACTAAGATGCCACTTGATATTTCTTTTGCACAACAAGACATACTTAAACATGCAAATGATGGTCCTCTTTACATAGTTGGAAGAATCAATGAAAATCCTAGTAATGGGATATTAATTGATCTTGTATGTGTAGAGAACATGATCAATGAATAATTTCTATTTGTACATGAGCTTTATCAAGATACATATGAAAAATTGAAAGCATGGATCAAAACACATAATGGTTTTTCTTGCCCTACAATTGGCTTGATAAATCTCCCTCCAAAGGTTGGACCAAAAGAATTAAATGTCTCATTCACCATCATCCCATTATCAAACCAATTTCATGTGAAGTTAGGCTATCGATGGCTTCACTCCATGAATTCCATCCTATCGGTTGTGCATAAATGCTTAAAATTTCCATTTTTCAATGAGATCTTTACTATGCATCATAGTGACTTTAATCTGATGTCTTCCCATGGGAAGTTTCCATTGGATTTATTTTGTCCCAAGCCTATTGAACCTATTAAACCCTATGAAGAATTCTTTTTCAAATCATAACAAAAGTTTAAGGCAAAGCACATAGTAGAATTATCCCTTAGCAATATGCCTCAACCCATGATTGAGCCACCTATCCTTGATGAAACCATGATTGTACCAAAATCCCTTCCAAGTATCCAAGACCAACCTATGACAAATAATTTACCTATTTCATATAAGAGACCATGAGACAATCAAAAAAATATTTTTGTGCCTCCTAAAGAAAAACAAGTTTACAAAGCTAAAGAGAAACTGGTTGAAAAACCTCCCATGGTTCCTTCTATTCCTCCCTTAAGAGAAGAAAAGAAACCTGCAGTTGATAAACCCACTCATACACAAATGCAACTTGAAAACCAAATGAAAAGAAATCAAAATTCTAGAGAGAATAGGAATAGACGTTGTGCTATTTCTTGTTTGTTACAAGAAAAAGAAGAAAAGAACAACACATAAAATTAGAATCCAAACTTATCCCCAACAATACATGATGCCTCTCCACCCTCACCACAACATAAACAACAACAACCTTCTATGGATATTTTCATTAGAACTACTATTGTGATTAACTTGGATGATGATAATGAAATTTCTAAGATTGATGAGGAAGTACATAGTGAGCTAAATTTAATGTTTTTCTCTTCTATGAGCTTAAACAATGATCACGTCCTAATAAGACTGTTGAACTTGGTGCATGTTCTAGTTCAACACTTGATGTTGTCCCTTTGGCTAGTTGTCTGCCTACCACATATATTGAACAAGATTGGTGTTGGTTTTTTTCAATGAACCAATCAGATCTCACTAGATACCTATGAGTTTTCCAGACTCAATTCTTGAATACCTACAAGATAATTGGCCAACGAACAAGATATAGCACCAATTTCTTTATCTCCTGCACTTCAGGCTCTGCAAAACCTAGGAGGGTGGTCCCACAATGTACATTATACAATTATTTCACACAATTCACGTATACATTGCATATTCAAGAAGATATATTATCACCAATGATTAGTAAGATGAAATTACTCAAGAAGTTGGAAATTCCTTGAATGAATTATGCATCCTAAGCCAAGAATATGAGACAACACAAATTACAACAAATTAAAGATAGATCAATTGTTATTTTTAAAGATTGTTCTCAAGTTGGGTAATTGCAACCAAGAGAAAGACATGAAGGGTTTAGGATCAGTGACATTATCTACAGGCTAGGAGTCTAAACAAATTGAAATATAAGGTATATTTAATTCTAAACACCCATGATCTTAGTGATATTACTTTGCAATTCACAATCCTATAACAAAACTCTAAAGACTACTTATTAGATCCAATCATCCTACACACAAATTTATGAGTTGATTTAAGCATTTTAACCCATTCTATGAACCATATCTAAGACTAAAACATATATCATAGTAAGAAAATGATGACAAATAATGAAATGATCTTTGATCAGAATTTTCATTAATAATTCGAATACAGATCTAAATGGAGAGACTATAGACTCAAAAAATTTCCATTATCATTCAGGTATGCTCAAGAACCATACATTTGACAAAATCTACTATCTAGACTCAAAGCATTAGACTAGGACTTAAAATTTTCACTTTGTGTTCTCAATTTTCACAATTCGATTCTAGAATTCAACAAAAGACCTACACAAATGGCCCTGAATTCCCTTTTATAAAACAAGGGAGAAAAAAAAAGCCCCAGGCCAGATGTACACATGTCATATTCTAATTGGACCCCTACAAAACATATTCCCTAATTCAGTTATATTTGCATTCTCCAAATTGGAGGGAATACATAGGAGACAGATTATTTACATTTGTGGTAAGAAGCAAAATCACCTTCCCAAAAGGCACATGTCAAAAAGAATAATCTTCTAAGTTGTAGCACGTCCATTTCATCAAGCAAGATGACAAAATGATATAAAGAAAAAGTGAGTTAGCATCCCGGTCAACATTCCACATCATCAAGAATTGATATTTACCTGTGAAACATACATTTTATACATTGTAACTTTTGAGGCCAGACGTGTACTATACTTGATGAATTATATGTTTCACATCCATGTTTACAAACCCAATCAACCAACCAATACCCTTCCCCATTCTTCGTATTCTTCATCAGATGGCCAGTTGAAATCGATGATTTCATCCAACTTCTTCCTATATGGGGAATACTTAGTCATCATTGAATTGGATTCCTTGTCAAAATCTTCCAGAAAACTGATAATAAAAGTCAAATTTCCTTAAGTGTCATTAAAGGTACTGATGTTAACCTCTTTGCAAATTTCATTCGCTTGGGAAGCAATAACATCATCCATCTCATTTTTCCACATTTGTAATGGTTTTAGTTCAGTATTAGTGAGATGAATATCTGCAACAATGACAAATCTTCCAGATCATAATGAGCCTTTAATTCTCTTATCTTTTGCTCTAGTGGGGCTATGTATCCCTGAAACTTTTGCTCACTTAGTTCACTCACAAATGTATATGCTGGAAGCACATTAGGGTATTTATCCTCATGCTGGCTAGCTCCAACTACTATCAACTTTAGTCTCTCAGCCCTTAGAATCCACTTGTTCAAGATTGGCATAGCCAATTCCTTATCTCTTTGAGATAATCCTATTGCTCGCATCATTAGGGTGTAATTGTCATGCACACTATTCAGTTTGGCCTAGATCTTCATATTTAGATGCTCCAAGATAGTATGAACAATCTTTGAGATGTTCTCATACATTGTGTCTTGTGTCTATTCTGGCAACTTCTTATATATCTCAACTTGTGAAAGAAGGTGTTCCCTTGTAGGTGTGTCAGATGAATTGGGACTTGATTTGCTTGGCTCCTCCACTAAAAGTGGCTCTTGTCCCAAATTATATGGCACCATTTCCAAGGCCTAATCTTAAGGGGGAGATTGAGAAGGTTCCATTGGAAAAGGTGGAGATGGGCGACTTGAGCTGGCCTAGCCTTGATCTCTTTGTATTTCTTCCTTCTACTTATAAAATGCAAGCTTTGTCTCTAGCACAACTACCTTTTGTTGACTTTTATTATATTCACTGAGTAGCTCATGGGACTTGTTATTGAATTCATCCCTTTCAAGAGTGAGGTTTTCCATAGTTGCTTTAGTGAATCTAGCAACATTAACCAACATTAGCTACCTCCAAGGTAGGGGTATCAACAACTCTTCTCACAAGTAATTTCCCACTGACATATGATGACTCGACAAGTATTGGTTTCCTGGATCCCATGGAAAATGACGAAATTGCTAGTGCATCCCAATCTTCACTAAATGAAAATCCCCAAAGTTCCATATCTAACTCCTATTTTTTTTGCAATAGAGTTCTTTCAACCCTCCTTATAGCATCTAGGACTATAGCATCAACAATATCCCATTCTGGTAATAATAACACACCACACTTCTTTACAAGCTCTCTTCCATCTTGTGCATTAATCTTCTGAAATTCATTCTTCATAATGCTCCTCACATTGGCTTGAATGAAACTTTCTAGTAAATCTAGATGCAAACTCCTTTCAGTGGCCACTTTCTCAGCATATTTTGCAGCTTTGGATCTCCACCAAAAATCTCTAAACGTAGATGTTTCAACAAAGGAGTCATCTTTCATAAACTCCTTACAAGCTTCAATCCTTAGGTCATTTGCACTATTTAGACCACTGATGTCTAGTTTTCCCAACCTAAGATTGCTTTGTCCTAAACTTGAGGAAATTTCCCATACAAGAGGGGGCATTCCTTGTTGCATATCCTCAGAAGTGATAAAGATATCATCTTCATCTATATCAGAATATTCGACCACTCCACTTGCCTCAATTTTCTATTTCTTGAGAGGTGGCTGCTCCAATGGAGGAGGATTTCTTGGGGGTGAATCAAGATCTATTACAAGTGGAGGAATCTTCCCTAGAGGTGATGGCATTGCACTCATAGGAGAAGCTTCCTTTGATCCCTCAGAAGTGATAGGGGTCGGAAAGGTTTTTTCTTCATCCACTGCTTTCTTCCTCCTGGAGTATATTCTCATTTTCTTTGGTGGTTGGTAAG